>CAMXCT020006639.1:147500-153662 GCA_947184155.2 Cladocopium goreaui | reverse complement strand
TAGACAGTAGTGGTTATATCAAAGGTTCAAATATTCAAACAAATTCATTCAATGCTTTGAATACCAATGACATACTTTTTAAAAGCAACAATGATACTTATTTACAGTATGATGTTTCTGAAAATAAAATCATAGCAAATAAATTAATACAATGTGGTGGTAATCTTAAAACCCAAGAAATAGATACAATAGCAAATTTAGATTTAGTGATTAAAAGAAATGGAGTTGATTTTATAACTCTGACGAATGGAGAAATACAATTTAACCAACCTACAAATTTGGTATTCAATCCCGACCTTCCTAATTGTGTAAAACTGACAGGGGAAACATCCCAAACAATAGCAGGTGATGTTGTTGTAGGTGGAACTTTTAATGCTAATACACTAAATAGCAATGGCAACAGTGATTTAGTTTTACAAAGAAACGGCATTGAATATATGAAACTGGAAGGGACATTACAACAAGTTGAGTTTTCAAAGAATGTAGCGAGCAATATTTACAATTCAGTTGGTAATCCTAATGTAAGTTTTAGAAGAAATGCTATTGACTTCTTTTATTTAAGAAATAATCAGGTTGAACTTAACAGCGGTATAACATTACAGTCAAGTAGTGCCAAATTAGATACAATCAATACAGCGAGTGATAATGATATGGTGTTTAAAAGAAATGATATTGATTTTATGGCATTTTCACAGGCAACAGGAAAAATATTTTTACAAAAAGACACTGAAATTCAAGGTGATGTTAATTTTGTTGCTGGTAAAACAGTCCAAGTTGATAATATCAATACCGTAGGCAATAATGATTTAGCATTACAAAGAAATGGAGTTGAATTTATGAAATTCGGTCAAGTATCAAATAAAATTGAATGTGAGAAAACATTGTTAATAGCAGGAGGGTTAGGTAAAACAGACATATATGAAAGTCTTGAAACAGGAGACACTAATAACATTTTACGAATTTGGAATAGGGAAACTACTAAAAATCCTATTACAATATTTGGCTTAGGTGCTAATAGCAATATATTTTCACTTTACACAGATAAAGTTATAGCAAAGCAACCCATCAATTGTAATACCATAAATACCGATGGTAATAGTGATTTGATTTTTAAAAGAAATTCAAATACCTATATGACTTTCAATCAAGCAGACGACAGAATAGAATTAGAAAAATCATTAAAACTACCACTAAATCCATCAAGGTTAGAATTTACCAGTTGTTATATGAGAGAGAGCATAGCATCCAATTCATTGTTTGATTTGGTCCAAGAAAATAGCGATGGTGTTATACGATTTTTTGTTGGAGACCTTCTAAATACAAATATGCCATTGTATTTAAATTCAAGCGTCGTTAGAATTGGTGAAAACCATACACTATTAACTAATGCAATGAATACAGTTGGAGATGTTGATTTGATTTTTCAAAGAAATTCAGTTGAATATATGAGATTTATTAACACTGCCAATATTGATAATGTTGATGTTGTATCAATTCCTACCGGCAAGGGTATAAGTGCTGAATATTCTTATGCTAATTTTTTCAGGTCAAGGAGTGTGGATACTGATTTAGTCTTTCACGGTGGTAATGTAGCAGGAAATAATAGAGTTGAATTTATGAGATACAATAGAACAGGTGAAAGTTTGGACTTAAATTGTGCCCTAGATAATACAGGGAAAAGTATAGCAGGAAATTTGGTAGATACATCTATTTCTGATGATAAACTTAAAAAGAACATTGAAGATGTTGATGTTGATGTTTCTGATATTGTTAAAAAATAAATGTGAAATCTTTTGAATACAAAAATGAAAAATTTGGGGTTGGAAAACAGATAGGGTTTTTAGCAAATCAACTATTAGATGAACTTCCAGAAGTATTCAGTAAAAATATTATTGGTAAGGATAGGGAAGATAATTTGAATATGAATTATATTAAGATAAATGTTTTGTTGTGGAAAGCACTTCAAGAAGAAATCCATAGAAGAGAACAGATTGAAAGTAAATTATTTGAGATGATGAATGACATTGAGGAGTTGAAGAAAAACAAACCTAAACCTAAAGCAAAAAGTAAAAGCAAAAATTAAAAATATAAATAATGATATATAGATGGGAAATAAATAGAGTTCGGTTGAGAATAGTTGCACTGAACAATTAAGTAATATTGATGAAAATGATTTAGACATCAGTAATATAGACAAACTTCAAATAAAGGCGATAAAAGAAATAAACAATAAAATTGAAAAATTGAATAAGGAAAAGCAAACAAAAATGATATATGCTTTGCCAAAAATAGATGTCTGTAATTACAGTCTCTTCTAACTTAATAATATTATATTGAAATAATATCAATTTTCATTGAGGGATTGTAGGTATTGTTGGTGTTTGGTGCTTCTTTCGTGTCTCAATTTATGTTGTTTTGTAAAAGTTGTCCCACATTCACAACTGATTTTTAATGATTGTTTTAGTCTGTTTTTTTCATAGTTTTTGGCATTATACTCTCTTTGTTTCCTTAGTATTTCATGTTTGTTATTTTCATACCTGTTTTTCCTATATTGTTTTAAACGCCCTTCATTTTCTTTATCATATTCTTTCATTCTTTGATATATCTTATCTTTATTGTCATTCCACCATTGGTTAAAGTCATCTTCGGTTCTGAACGGTTTTCTATTGTTTAGTTTCGCTTGGAGTTCTTCTATGTATTCTCTTTCCTTCTTTAAAGCATCCAAACTATTTTCACAATGTAAAGTATCTATCAAAATCATTTGCCAGTTGTCCCAGTTTCCATTATCACGAATAAACTGATATAGTGGGACATTGTGATGTTTGCTCTTTTGATTACAGCAATCACTTTTGTGTCTATTTTTTCTTTTGGTAAAATCAGTTGTATGACCTACATAGCAATCTTTTATGTCAGTATTTCTACAAACAATTTTGTAGAAATGAGTTTGTGAGTAGTCTATTGGAACTCTGGGCATTGTCCTATAATATCTTAAAACAACTTATACCTTTAGATGTGTTTTTAAGTAATATGAATTTCTGCTTCCAGTCTCTTCATTAAAAAAAAAAAAAATATTTATATCACTCTCTCTTAATTTTACAAATAAAAATGAATAGGGTTCTTCTGTTGCCACTTTGTAAATTTCATATAAAGTTTTCTTATCAACCAATGCTGACTGTTCTTCTATAAAGGTGTCAATTTCTTTCATATTTTTCAACTTGAAAATATATAGTGAAGATGTGTTTAATCTAACTATCGGCGCTAAAGCGTTATACTTCTGTGTTGCTGTGATTACTGATAATCCAAAGTGTCTTGATTTTGTGTATAAGCCGTGTAGCACCTTTGAATATTTCATAAAAACTCTATCCTCTGCAAAATCATCAATGACTAACAGGCAACTAAATAGTTTATTCATCTTGTTCTTCTTCTGGTATTCAATGACTTTGTGCTGTGTGTCTATGATGTGCTGTAATGCATCTCCATCATACTCATCAAACAAAAACTGCTCTTTTTTATTATCTATTTTTAATTCCTTTGTTATATATTTTATCACTTCTTTGTAGGCTTCATCAATGTGTGCTGTGGGGCTCACTACCCAAATTCTCTCAAAGCAACCCCTGTAGATTTTTAGAATGAGGTTCTGTATTAATATACCCTTACCACCCTGTGATGCTGAGACAATAATACTTCTGAATGGTAGTTTGTCTGCTTGTGGGTATGGCGATTGCTTGAACTCATATTGTTTTACATTTATAGGTTCTATTTTAGGAGTGTCTAATTTTGTCATTATATTTATTTAGAAAATAAATATATTTAATAATATTGATGAACTTTTTACCGCACAGAAGAGTAACAGATAAAGAAGCATCAATCCTCATAAGAAGTTAATTAGTTTTCGGAAGCAATAAAAAGATGATACTACGCTACAAGTTTGCCAAGTTGTGTTTTGAATTCAACCTAACTTCAGTTAGGTTCAATGAACTACGTGAATTCGTTTTCAGTGCGTTGCAGTGTTCCATATCCCCTCATACCCCTGAAGTCGTCCCAAAAATAATTAGATTTTAAGAACATATTATCTAATTATTTTAATAATGACACTAAGTGAATATGAAGCATATATGGAAGCAATAGATGATGTTGAAGAAAGAATAAGTGATGATAGTAAATTTCCAGTAATTAAAGATTATAAAATAAAAAGATGTTGTAAGCACACACTGGAACTGACCAAATTTGCATTAGATTTTCTAAAATATAAAATAGATGCCACCAAGAAAGAAAAACAATCTTAAGAAACAACCAATCCCTGAAGATTTTGAGTTGTCTGATGATGAACCGACAACAATTAAATTAGATGAAGAACAAAAATTGACAAGTAAATTTATTATCTTTGATTGTCCTAATTGTTTTACTAAACTACAGTTACAAAATGAAATTGAAATCAATCCAAAGGGGATTAAATGCCGTTGTTCTCCCTGTAGTTTCAAAATTTCAAAAAACGATAAAACAATGAATGTTAAAAAGGATGATGAAGGGGGTATAACATTAGATAGTGAACTTCATAGCATATCATTCAGTTTTAACCCTAGGCAAATAACACCTGAAAGTGAAGATGAAAAGAATAGAAATCAAATGATAAGCGACGTAGTAGGCACACCAAGAAAAAAGAAGCAAATATCTATGGGAGAAATGGATTAAAAGTTTGATAAAAGTTTTAAAATAAAATCTATAGTATTGTATATATAATGAGTTGTAGTGAGGCAAATGCAAGTGACAAGTCTAAAGACTTCTCAGAGCGAAGCTGTGACGTTAATTTAGAAAAGTTAGATGAATTGACCAATAAGATTAATAGATGTAACAAAAATGTTAAATCGGTTTTGGAATTGTTAGAGAAGATGAACGAAGCAACTGAAAAGAAAACTCAATCTACTTATATTGCTCCAAATAGTGCCGAATTCAAAAACATGCGTGCCGTCTATCTAACAAAATTGAATAACAAAGAGATAAAACAACCCAAACAAACAACATTGAACTTTTATGAGATTGAATATGACGAAGACGAAGAAAAATATGTAGATAAATAAATATAGTGAAATCATTAGAATCCCGGAAGAATTAATCTATGAGATTTTTAGAAAGTAATGATAAGACGATTTTTTTTTTTGGCAAGATAATTTAAATTATGTTTTACCACCTATTTGTTTCTACAAATGTCAGAATATTCTGCTGGGAATAGTAAGCCGACCAAGAAGCGAACTGGCCTAGGAACCAAGCAACTGCCCAAATCCTCAGCGTTTTCTTGTTCAAAAAACGAGTAGCTTAAAGCAGATGATGGTGCACACTGGTTTTGTGCCCTAGAGTTCAACACCTTGCATGTGAGAAATCCTTTCGTAGATCTGTTCGTCAGACATTTTTTTTGCCAAAAGATCTGTGTGCAACATCCCTCCTTGCAATGGCGGAGTCTGAAACAAAGCGGCGGAAACTCACATCTTCGTTCTTGCTGGAAAAGCTTCAAGACTTGGACATCGATGGCGTCGAAAAGGAAACTGTGGCAAAGACCCTGTTGAAGGTTCCCGATGATGTCCTCTGCAAAGACTCCCGGGAAAACTTGTCGTCGTATTTGCAGAAAATAATTCAAGATGACACAACACGGCTTATAGTGGTGGGAACGCTGCACAGGCGGATTCAAGATGCTTTCCCCCCAGCACCTGCCCTTTATCTGGCATTTTTTTCTACAGCAGTAGGCCTTGTGTTTTTTATTTGTTGCGTTTATTCGTAGGCTTCCCCGATAGGCTTTTTTGAATTTCTCACTTATTAGGTGTAGGGTTTGGCTCTTTGGTTGTAGCGTAGTGGTTTATTCCCCCTAGGTTTGGTGCCCTCGTAGGGTGTTCCGATAGGGTTGGTTGATTGGGTTGCTTAGTTGGGTTTAGGGTTTGTTTTTCTTGTTTTGGGCAAGGCTGAAGCATCTGGTTCAACGACAGCATTGCCGAAACCCACGGAGGCGGAGGTCGAACTGCCCGAGTTGGCGGCACTGGAGATGAACAAACTTTTGGATGTTTCAGGTTTCAAGCCATTGCGCCTTGGATGGTTTTAGCGTCCCTTTTTTGGGGGTTGTGTTTCTTTGTTGTTTTTCAGTTGTTGTTTGACGACGGCTAAGGCTGGCATCAA
>CAMXCT020006639.1:45000-142500 GCA_947184155.2 Cladocopium goreaui | reverse complement strand
TGCGGCTGCTGTAAATTGCTGCAGCTTTGGAATCCTCCGCTCATGTGAGGAGATCATCTGTCAAACAGTGCTTCCTCCAGCGAATGAATCACCGAGTTTTTGCTGCGCTGTTTGTCTTTGTCAAAACAGCCGTTGAAACGGAGGTTTCTGAATGGAAGCACTCCAGACATGCGGTTCAATACGGGGTTTCCATGGGTTTCCAAGGATATGTGCCTATCTTCTATCTCTATCCCTAACTATATCTCTATGACCTAACACCGTTTGCATGATCCACAGGATCGAAAAGGCGAAGACAGGCAGTCACAAGTAGACTCATTTTTGAGTCAAACATTGTCCTTTGGGTACGGCTCAAAAGATCTACGAAAATCAAAAAAAATATGAGCTAACCAATCAAATTGTTCGTGAGGATTTTAAACTTTCGAGCCACATCATCATTTTTGTGCACAGCCTGCCACGCAGCCCAGTACACCAGCGATTGGGCTCAGGCGGATGTAGTCAACAGGGGCATGGTTGCCTCATTGGTAGCGACTCCCAAAATTTGGATTGGTTTAGTATGTTTTAGTGACCCCTGTGACACCCCCTTTTAGTACCCTCTCCATTGACCCTCGATAGCAAACTACTTTTTCCTTGGTCACTAAGGCCACCATGATTTTTATTGTTTAGAAAGTAATTTTCCCTAAATAATCTTCCATATATTGAACTTTAGGCTGAAAGTGAGGCTAATTGGGGTAGAGCCCATGTCTGGGGGCTAAACCTACAGAACCGTAATTTTTGGATCGAACCCCTAGTTGGCCCTAATTTTGTTGGTCAAATGAGTCAAATCATCTCAATTGTTAAATTATTTTTTCTTGGTGAATCCTTTTTAATTGATGATCACATGCCAATGTTGGATTGCTAAGCTAAATCATTTAAATCAGTTGAATCAAACCACATTTTATCGCTGTTATCTAATGGGCTTTCTTTAACGTTATCCATCCATCGCTTGAGTCGTTGACTACACCTCTGCTCCATGCATCCGACAGTCGAGCCGCATCCTGACCGTCCCGGTCTCCCTCAAAGCGAAGTGCTGTCAGAAGGGCACTGAGAGAATGTATTAAAAACACCAACAGGGTGATTGGTTAATATAGGAAGTTACACATATATCATATAACATTATTTTACATATGATATATTGTTTCAACATTATGTTATATTACATTTTCTTATATTGTATGCATGGTATATATATATATGTATACACATAAACCACTCAAAAGAGACTGGAGGTACCAACAATTCAAACATGGGGATGCGTAAACAACTATGGGACCATGCCAACTCTGTGGCTGTCCACTCTGGGTACCGGGATTTGCCCCTTCCCCAAATAGCCAACACCAATCCAGACAAAAGAAGCCAGTAATAAAGCTTGGGCACAATGTTTGTGTTTTTTTGCATATCCATATCAGAAATAATTTGTTCATATTTGTTCAATCATAATACCCAATAAATGTCAATGTCGATTGGGAATATGAGGTTTAAACCCACCATCCTTTATATAATATATATATATATGGTTTTCCCAACAGTTTCACAGAAATCTACATCTCAATATCATATCCACAAGTGAGGGGAGAGGTTGGCCAGGCTAGGCTGAAAGCTGCGGCTTTGACCATGGATTTCGCCTGTTGAGCAGCACGTCTTTTTTTTGCCGATGAGCAGGATCGGTTGTAAGTTGTTGATGTTGTTGAGAAAAAAATGTGCCGCACTTGATCAGCAGGAGGGATTGCCGTTTAATCTGGACCAAGGTGTTGATTCCAGAAGCAGAGAAGCAGCTGGGTGACTGGTGGTGGCGCCCAAGTATCACCAACTATCTATATACAAAAGTTGCCATAGGGAGTCGTTTGCCGTGAATGGCCACTGGGTCAAAAGTGTGTTGTTTAGTTTTTTTTTTTCCCGGGTGCCCAGCGGCAGCTCTTTGGGCCTTGATTTGTGTTGGTGACACAATAGGTTTTTTTGGTCCCTTTGTTTCAAGAGGATTGTCTTCATGGGAAGTTTTTGCAGTTTTGCCCTACGATGCAGAACATGTTGAGTTTCTTTAGGAGCATTGGGTCCCTCATTATCGGTCCTGTCCATCCGTGAAGTTGTAATTGGTTCCTGTTGTATGTTTTGTATGTGGTTTATCCAACTCTTTGGCATAAGAACATATGGTCAATAAACACATACCACAATAATCCACAATATACTATTGATGATAGATAGACTCCTTAAAACTGGATGGACCCAGCAGAAAAAAGAGGCAAACACGGCTTACCAAGATGTATAATTCAGCGACAAACATGGTGGCCCCTCAAGGGATAAGTTGGTTTAAAACATCCATAAACTCGAGTTATGATTACCCTAAACCCGCATTCTTGGAGTTATGTTCACCAATTTAGCTACTCTTTGTGGGCCTTAAGTTTGCAACCACTTAGCATTCCTGGGGCCCCCGCAGGCACCCAGCACCAATCGGGACTTGGAGGATTGGAAGCGAAGAAGACGCTGGGACTCAACCTGGGCCCATTACAAATAGAGTTGGGGATTTTGAACTCATAACAGGAAGTAACCAAAATCAATAGTGATTTTCTTGGCCCTGTTACTCTCCAGTAGTATGAACCTGGCTTGCCGGACACCATTGATAGAGGTTCTCCCAGCTCCAAACGTCCGGTGAGGTGATTTTCCAGACGTTTCTGATTACAGGAGGGGACCAAATGACTATCTTGATTGCTTCACGAGGTCTTGATGATTTATCCGTAGTTTTGCAATGTTTTGCCCATAGTCCTTGCTGGTTGGGTTTTGAAAATGACTGTTTTCAACGATAATTGGGACGACGATACAACATAACCAATAATTTTGGGATGGTTTGAAACCAGCAACCAGATAGTGATCCCCACCGTGGCATTATTTTGTCATAGTTTCTGACATCTCATCTGGAAGTGTATAAATTATATATGGCACTTATGTTCTGACATTCTTTTCAGGCATTCTATTTGATTCTATTCTGACATTTTATTCTGGCATTCTATCTGGCATCTATTCTGACATCCTATCTGGCATCCTTTCTGGCATCCTTTCTGGCATCTATTCTGACATGTTCTCTGGCATTCTATTTGGCATTCACTCTGATATTCTATCTGGCATCTATTCTAACATTCTTTCTGGCATCTATTTCTATCTGGCATTCTATCTGACATTCTATTCTGGCACTCTATCTGGCATTCTATTTGCATTCTATTCTTGCATTTTTTCTGGCATTCTATCTGACATGGGCAGTGCCCACTGAGCTCTGGAGCTCGCAGTTGAACTGAGATCTGGAGCTTGCCGTTGAGGTCCGGCAGTGCCCACTGAGATCTGCCGCTCGCAGTTGAGGTCAGGCAGTGCCGGAGCTATCAGGATTGAGGAGGAGTAGGAGGAAGAGGAGCAGGACGAGGAGAAGGAGGAGAAAGTAACTCTGATAAAATCTAAAGACCCTCACCTGGCCGGTGGGGAAAAAATGTCAAGGGAAAAGCTCCATGCTGATTTGCTGTTCAGCACGGCAGGTCCAAGTGCCACAGGGCAATGAAATACTTTGGTGGCACTATGAATGCAGCATGTGGGTGTGTCTGAAAATGGGGCATTCCCCATCAACATATCAGTTAGTAAGTCGGGGTATAACCCAGTTATGAAGGGGATAAATCCTAGGAATCGGGAACTTATGTTTACTAGGCTTACTAAGAACTACTAACTTGGATGTTCCTCCAATAATGTATATAATTTATATAAATATATGTATTCATACAGTACCTCGTTTTAAAGGACAAACCCGTAGACTTGTGACTCGATGGCATATGAACGTCTTCACCACATGCAACTTGCAAGTAGGACCCTAACCCAACAATTCCAGCCGCTAAGTGGGGTTGACAAACCTATTTAGAACTGGTACTAGCTGACTTTGTTTTTGGAGTGTCTCCACTTGCCGAAGTCCTTCCATGTTTGGCCTCCCTAAAGTGGCCATTGTAAAAACAACTTCAACCCCCATCCCACTAGTATCAAATTCCAGTTTGGGGGGTGCCCAAACTGAATCTATCCCAACGCCCGATTCTTTTCACACCAGGCACCCTGTACCTTCAAGTGGCTAGTCAGTCGATGGTTTGCTATCCATTTGCCATCCATGTCCTTTCACATATTTACAAAGGATCCTCAATACTTCAAGGAATGCTATATCCTTTAAATAAACGTGTCCGTTGAGAACAACGGACATTGTCAATCAAAATTGCTTCTACCATTGGAAAGTACTGCTATGCATTTGAGTGGACCCTCATTCTCTTGAAAAGGAGTATCGTATCATCTTGAAAGAGTACTGCTTCCTTAAAGGGACATGTTGCTTCAAGAGTTGGTATGTATTTCTTTCCTTTAGATACTGCATACTTGAAATGAAATAGTGTTTGTTTGAAAAGGAGCTGTCCTTTTTCAAGAAACGCTGCATTTTCTGAAATTAAAATTGCCTTTTTCCAAGAACATTGCACTTGTGTACAGGGATGCTTGGTTGAATATCACATAGATTTCAAGTGGGATACATTGTCAAGGGGGACACTGCATCTTTTGTAAAGAGGTACTGTGCATTGTGCCAAAGAAGGGTTCCCTTCTTGGAGGAATTGTGTGGTTTGTAGGTGTGTGTGTGTATGCCAAACTTTGCAACTAAAAGGAGATCTGCATACGTTACATTAAATATGTTTGTTTGAGAAGAATATCTGCTTCCAACAAAATTGCATTTGGTTAAAGAAAAGGTGTTTTCTTCAAAACAAAACGGCACTCCATTGAAAGAATTCAACTCTTTGGGAAGGGTGCTTGTTGTAAGCAATCCTGCATCCTTCGGAAAAAAAAACTGTGTGTTGAAAGCTGAATCGTTTTAACATAGACCGCTGCTTTAAAATGCTTGAAGAAAGAGTTTCTTGAACTTCAAGTGATACAAGATATTTGAAGGAAATAAGGCATGTATTCCTTTTGTGAAGCGATACTACACTTTTCGGAGGTAATGATGCATGTGTTTGCAAACTGTGTTGAGGGAAGACTGTGTTTTTCAAAATGTGTGTGTGTGTGTTTGAGTGTGTGTGTATACTGTACACTCAACTTCCTGAAAGGGAAGCTGCCTACTTGACATGAAATATATTTGATGGAACACACAATTGAATGTAGTCATTCCTGCTTGCAAAATTCTTCGAAGTTCCAGGTGCAAGATAATGATCCAGGAACCTGGATCAAATTTGAAGGTAAATATGTCAGTACTTAGAAATAATTTCAGTATATTTTTAAAGACTCACTTGTGATAAACATGATTGAAATCTTTGAAAAGGTAGGCACTGGAGGGGTCGCTTAGCACATTTATATATATATAGATAGATAAGATAGTTCAGCCAGATGATTGTCATAATTCAGCCACATCTGTTGGATCGTTCCGCAGCGTTCCAGATGGTCTAGCGCCTGAGACACGAGTCTTCTGCATCACAGGAGACGAGTTCTGCGGTGGTGAGAGTTGCGTGGACGATTGGATTGGCCAAGCGTGGATTAAGTTTGATCCTCGTTATATGGGTATGGGTCAATACCTATAGATACATTTTTAGTGGGATGAACATCCATTTACCAGCTATTTTAAGGGGTTCACTAGGTACCAGGGTTTTGATCCATCCCCATATTGAACATTGTGGCTTAACATATTTGATTAATCTATACTTGTTGGTGGTTTGGAACATTTTTGGTTTTCCATAATATATGGGATAATCCTTCCCATTGACTTTCATATTTTTCAAAGCGGTTAAAAGCACCAACCAGTATATGATTAGGTATGGTATATTTGATGATTTTTGACAACCTTGACTAAACAATCCACTTGATCCTCGTATTAAAAAAAGTTAAGCATTGTCAAAATTATCAAATGGACATATGTAGCTGATGTAAAAGTAAAAACATCCAATGGTGGTTGATGCGTCATTGAATGAGGACTTAACATGATGTTGCCATCATTTATGTGGTAAACTGTTTAACCATGGACTTGAGAAACTATGGTTGGTTGAGCCAGTTGGTTGATGATTTATTCAATTTTTCTGCAAACCAATAGAGTAATGGTGAAAAACTCATGATTTCCCTGTTATCATAATCGGATTTACTCTGCTAACCAATTCATTCATGATTATCAAAATCCGATGGGAAAATTCATGCACCAACAACTGTAAGGGTTGATCCGATAGGTTTTGGGCGCCGCAGGAACTTTGAAACGAGCTCTGCCGCCTCAAAAATCGCCGGCATTCGCCGGCCAACTCCCAATGTTCACAGCGTAAATCATCTCAAATCCCATGTTTGGATATTTTTGGCCAGATAAATCTGTTGAAAAGTCATTGTTCTTGCTAGAACTAGAACTCTCCAAAACCCATAGGATCCATGTATGCTATATATGGTGTGCCATGGATCCCATCAATATACCCCCTTTATGTTAGCATTTTTCTACCAGCACCATGGATCCGTCATGGGAAATTCTCCACTTCGCTCCCCATCTGTTTTTTTCCGGTGCAATCCCTACAAGGTGGTGCCCCCCCAGTTGTAAGTCGGTTTAGAAACCATAGTAAGTATAGATATATCTACCATAAACCATAGTTATTGGAGTTATAAACCAACTTAGCTAACTATGGGGCACCACCTTGTATGCGGCGCAGGAGCTTTTCCGGGGATTCGCAAGGCCCTGGTGGCGCGAGGCGCGGAGATTCAGATCATTCAGATCGCGCAAAGTTGTCAACGGTGGATATCATCGGGAGACTACCGGGGGACTTTTAAGGTCTTTAATGGATAGCCTGAATAGTCATGAAAGGTCAATGGAAATTCATGGGATATAGAACTCTTAACCAAACATGAGATATGATGTGAATGAATAAGTACTTAATATATAATCAAGTATATGAATAGCGATTTTGAAAGATGTTTGAGGGAAGATTCTATAGTGGAAGATTAAAGGAATAATATTATATATATAACCAACAATATCACTGCATATAGGACTATTAATGACTTTGAATTACTTTTAGCAACCATCATTGGATTGGTTGAATTACGGGACAAAGCAGAGGTTTCCTGCAGATTTTCCCTAACGTAACATGATCCCAATTAAACAATAACATACCAACATGGGGATGGCGATGTTTATAATGAAAATTGGGTAATTAAATCTATTCGTAGGCATGCATATTATATATAGTCGATAATTATATATACTGTATATATATACACTGCATATATACGTACATACATACACAACATAACATAACATTCCATTCCATTCCATTCCATTCCATTACATTATATTACATTATACATACATACATACATACATACATACACTGCACATATCTAAATATACATATATATATATATATATATATATCTAAAGAGGTTGTTTTCTCTTCACACGGCCGTTGCACGATTCCAGTTGATAGTGAGGGTTGTCGTTGGAGGCCATGTGACGACAAATGCAATTACAATTACATGACATTCATGAGTTTCTGCTTGGTGACACGAAATGGTCTTGGGGATAGCCCACTGATAATTCATGGCACGGTTCATCCAAATTTGGGGAGCCCATAGATCATTTGTTTGGGTGGCTAGTTTCTGTATGTATCATCAGGAATTCCCGTTTTATGGTGATAATACGCGTGCAAGCGTCACCATGTTCTGCATGAATTTGCATGACTTCCTTGCCAATAATGATGGTTGGGAGATGCTGGGAGTGGATGCACTGCATTTTGGCACTGGAGGTTGGCACGAGAACGACGACAAGCAAAGCAAATGCTGGGACCGGCCGGAGGGTTTCATGGCGGGTTTGTTGGTGAATCACTGGACTATTGTATCATCAATGTCCTGGTTTCTACGTTAAAAAAATATCCAGTTCATCATTTGTACTTCAGATATGCAAACAGCTCAATGTCCTCCCCTAGCCTGTTGATTGCATCAAACCTATGTTTGTGCCAATTTGTGTTTATTGGAATCCTCCTTTCCTCCTTTTTTGTTTGCTGAGACCTGAATTTGCGATCAAACATAATTTTCATGTCTCAATACGGGTTTGTCCAAAAATGATGGATAGCATGGGACACTGTAGCCGGATTTTGTAATTTCGGTGGATCCGACACACGTTGCTTTCAATTTCATCATGGGGTGGGTCGACTTGAATCTCTCCGAACATTTTTCAAAACCCCAGACCTTCATGGTTCATCATTACCCTCTGGTAAACTAACATAGCTGTGGAAAATAGCACATTTATAGATGGTTTACCTATTTAAAATGGTGATTTTCCATAGCTATGTTATATTAGGTACCAGTGACTTAGGACTTGTGAAAGATACCCTGGGGTGGACAAGTCCTATCTCATCATGCTTCAGACCCCCCCTGCACAAGTCCCAACTCATCAGGTGTCCGTATGAGATTAGAAACTATGCTTGATTTTTTTTGTGCGGCATGGACCACTCGTAAAACCAGGATGACGTAGGAATTAACTAGCAGAAGTATACTAAGATGATCCTAAGTCATCACGCTCGTGTGCTGCAGCTATTTGGCTATTTGGCCCATCTTCAAAAAATATTTTCAAAAATCTGTGATTTTCTTTTTTCTTCCTTCGATTTCAGTACAGGCATCATTTTAAAGCAATTAAATAAAATAAAAAATCTGAATATTTTTTTCTTTTTTTTTCACTTTCATTCTTCTCTGTTGTTTCTGCTGTTTTTTTTTCCCGTTGTGCTTCCCTATTGTGGTCCCTGTTGTCTTACCCCGTTGTTCACCCCACTGCGGCGCCACAGGGACTGCAGAGGCGACCCGGAACTGCTTGCTTTCATTTTCCACCAACGCGCGACCGCGCTCTGGCGCTAAATGCTCACCCCGACTCGTTGCATTGGGATCACCGCCCCGGGGAGACACCACGGGGAGACACAACGGGGAGACACAACGGGGAAACAAAACGGGGAAACAAAACGGGAAACAAAATGGAAAAATGAAAGCGAAAAAAAATAGAAAAAATATCTCTATAAATGTTTAATCTATATAATACCTTGAAAACAATGTATGTATATAAATCGAATGAAAAATTGATGACTTAGGACTTGTGCCCATCTTCAAAAAAATATTTCAAAAATCTGTGATTTTCGTTTTTTCTCCTTCGATTTATGTACAGACATTATTTTAAAGCAACTAAATAAAATGAAAAATAGTTTTTTTTGTTTTTTTTCACTTTTCATTTTTCTCTGTTGTTTCCTGTTTTGTTTCCCCCGTTGTGCTTCCCTATTGTGGTCCCCTTGTATTACCCCGTTGCACTACCCCATTGTTGGGTCGAAGTCCTCGAGCCAACCGTTGCGAAAACTGATGACTTAGGACTTGTGCCCATCTTCAAAAAAATAGTTCAAAAATCTGTGATTTTCATTTTTTCCTTCGATTTACATACAGACATTATTTTAAAAGCAATTTAATAAATTCAAAAAATACATACATTTTTTGTTCACTTTTCTCTGCTGTTTCCTGTTTTTTTTCCCGTTGTGCTTCCCTATTGTGGTCCCTGTTGTCTTACCCCGTTGTTCACCCCACTGCGGCGCCACAGGGACTGCAGAGGCGACCGGGAACTGCTCGCTTTCATTTTCCACCAACGAGCGCGCGTTGGCGCAAATTGCTCACCCCGACTCGTTGCATTGGGATCACCGCCCGGGGGAGACACCACGGGGAGACACAACGGAGAAACAAAACGGGGAAACACAATGAAAAAATGAAAACGAAAAAAAATGGAAAAGTTATATCCATAAATGTTAAATCTATTTAGTACCTTGAAAACAATGTATGTATATAAATCGAATGAAAAATTGATGACTTAGGACTTGTGCCCATCTTCAAAAAAATATTTCAAAAATCTGTGATTTTATTTTTTTCTTCGATTTATGTACAGACATTATTTTAAAGCAACTAAATAAAATAGAAAATACATACATTTTTTTTCACTTTTCTCTGCTGTTTCCCGTTTTGTTTCCCGCGTTGTGCTTCCCTATTGTGGTCCCCGTTGTATTACCCCATTGCACTACCCCGTTGTTGGGTCGAAGTCCTCGAGCCAACCGTTGCAAAAACTGATGACTTAGGACTTGTGCCCATCTTCAAAAAAATATTTCAAAAATCTGTGATTTTCATTTTTCCTTCGATTTACATACAGACATTATTTTAAAGCAATTACAGAAATATACAAATACATACATTTTTTGTTCACTTTTCTCTGCTGTTTCCTGTTTTTTTTCCCGTTGTGCTTCCCTATTGTGGTCCCTGTTGTCTTACCCCGTTGTTCACCCCACTGCGGCGCCACAGGGACTGCAAAGGCGACCAGGAACTGCTCGCTTTCATTTTCCACCAACGTGCGCGCGCCTTGGCGCAAAACGCTCACCCCGACTCGTTGCATTGGGATCACCGCCCGGGGGAGACACCACGGGGAGACACCACGGGGAGACACAACGGGGAGACACAACGGGGAAAAAAAACGGGGAAACAAAACGGGGAAACAAAATGGAAAAATGAAAACGAAAAAAAATAGAAAAAATATATCCATAAATGTTAAATCTATATAATACCTTGAAAACAATGTATGTATATAAATCGAATGAAAAATTGATGACTTAGGACTTGTGCCCATCTTCAAAAAAATATTTCAAAAATCTGTGATTTTCGTTTTTTCTCCTTCGATTTATGTACAGACATTATTTTAAAGCAACTAAATAAAATAAAAAATCTGAATTTTTTTGTGTTTTTTTTTCACTTTCATTTTTCTCTGTTGCTTCCTGTTTTGTTTCCCCCGTTGTGCTTCCCTATTGTGGTCCCCGTTGTATTACCCCATTGCACTACCCCGTTGTTGGGTCGAAGTCCTCGAGCCAACCGTTGCGAAAACTGATGACTTAGGACTTGTGCCCATCTTCAAAAAAATAGTTCAAAAAAAATCTGTGATTTTCATTTTTTCTCCTTCGATTTACATACAGACATTATTTTAAAGCAATTACAGAAATAAACAAAAATATAGATATATTTTTTTCATTTTTGAAATATTTTTGGAATATATATATATATATTTTTTTATATGCATTTTTTTTGTTTATTTATTTTTGTTTAACGTATTATGTATTGTAATGTAGTGTAATGTACTGTACTGTACTGCAATGTACTGTAAGTATGTAGGTTCTGATGACTTAGGACTTGTGCCCCTCTAGTGACAGACGATTTTGTGCACCAAGTCCTGTGCATGTATGTAATGTAATGTACTGTAATGTGCTATAATGTAATGTAATGTACTGTAGTGTAATGTGATGTACTGTACTTTACGGTAATGTAATGTAATGTACCGTAGTGTGATGTAATTTACTGTACTGTAATGTAATGTAAGTATGTAGGTTCTGACGACTTATTAAGAGAAGATTTTTTATTTTTTTTAACCGGAAAAAGTGCTTAAGTCCAATCATAACCCCAGTGACTTAGGACTTGGTGCACACAAATCACCTGGTAAGAACACCAGTGACTTAGGACTTGGTGCACAAACTCCTATGTCACTATGGTGACCTAAGTCCTAAGTCATGGGTGCCTATTATAGTTTACCAGAGGGTATTCCTATATTGGAACAAAGTTATTTTATGGCAAATCCATGTCAATCCACCATGTTCAGA
Organism: Cladocopium goreaui; assembly: GCA_947184155.2. Classification (NCBI taxonomy): domain Eukaryota; class Dinophyceae; order Suessiales; family Symbiodiniaceae; genus Cladocopium; species Cladocopium goreaui. The sequence continues at coordinate 130,795 of CAMXCT020006639.1, read as the reverse complement.
GACACCCGTATCAGAGTGTATCCGGGTTGCAATTTCAGAGTGTATCCCAAAGAATCCCATGCGAATGGTGGTGGTTGAATGCTCATTGTCTAAAATCCACCATGAAATTCTTGTTTGGCCATAGAAATCCAATGATATCCAATGATATCCCTATTATATCATTCCAATAATTATATATATAATATATATAATTGTATATATAATGCCCTATCTATCTATATATATATATATATATACACACACACATGTTCAATTTCTTTAACTGTTTGGTGTTGGACGATGGAAGGACTTGAAGTACGCGCTTTGGCAGCGCGACCTGGGTGAGATGGGCGAATTGGAGGAGAGCCAGGCGCTCGGTGGCCGGGCAGAGAAAATGATGGGTAAAAGAAGATAAAATGATGGGAAAAAGGTGGGAAAGTGATGGGAACATAGAAAATAATTGGGACATTTGTGGGATAAAATGTACGGGATGAAAATTGAGTGTATTTGGGAATTGGGATGGTCAAGGTATATTAAGCAGATCTGATTTGATCAGAAATTGCATGGGTATGCGTCGACACTTCAAACCAGGAGGACTAGACTAGAGATCTATGTTTTTTCCCTGAAGATGGTGCTGATTCTGCGTTCAGGTAGTGAACTACTTCGCCCGGAACGCGGAGCTCACATCCAAGGTGCCAGCAGTTGGTGCACCAAACCATTGATAGACGTTGTTGCCAAGATGCTTTATAGCTTCAAGTTTAATATTGATGATGCGTTGAATGCGTTGAGTGCACCTATACCCTATAGTCTTATTGTAGATGCATATCGCCTGTCGCCACGTATTGAATCACTCCGGAGTCCATGGGATTCAATCAGAGAGTTTGATGCGATGTATGGAGAGAAAAGAATCCATAGATCTGGGATCATCTTGGTGGAACATCCAGACATCAAGCGAACATACATACATACATACATACATACATACATACATACATACATACATACATACATACATACATACATACAGACACACACACACACATACACATACACATACACATGCACATGCATGCATGCATGCATGCATGCATGCATACAATATATATATATATATATATACATTTGTGCCCGTATATATATATATATATATAGTTATACATATACATCCAATCAGTTGTGGTTTGAGAGTTTGTAAGTTCCCATTATATCCGTGATTATTTTGCCCAAAATATATCAAACAAATGGATCCTCGCTGCTTTTTTTTCAGATGGCTCAACCACTGATCAGTTATGATTTGACATTTTTAATAAACTTGACATTATCTCACAATCTCAGGTTTTTTTTCGTGGATCTTAACATCATGACATAATAACATCCAATAAAATCCAACACAAAAATCCCATGAAATTCCCCTGAATTCCACTGGGTAACAGCTGGAGAGTAACACCCAACCGTCGAGGTCGGCTTGTGCAACTCGTTGTACAACTGCTGCACCTTGGACCGGGCCACTTGGGCGCTGAGCGGACATAAAGGGTGTTTGTCAAGGGGTGGGACAGGCAGAGGCCCATGTGTTTTGTGGGTAAAAATTGTTTGTTCTCCGTAAACATGAATATATATATATATATACATACTCATATATAGAGATATTAAGTGATATTGTGTCGTCACTTCTGATGTATATACATATATACTTGTATCTTTTAAATTGGTCACTGATAAACAGATATATATATATAACACAATGGATTTATATTAAATGGGTCACTGATATATATATATATATATATACATATGGTGATATTTGATTTGTTGGGAGGTCAACTCTTACACTGGGGATGTTTTTCGTGAGCTTGGAAGATATTTCGTTTAGCACCCGAGGTGGACGTGGATTCCTTCTATCCTCGATCATTTGATCTCACAAGTCCTCCTCAGGCGAAAGATTGCAGGGTTTGGGACCAGGGACCGGCTTGTTCCAACTCCTGCTTAAATGTGAAAATCACCTCGGGGAATTTTCAGGGCAGAAATTAGCTGTTAATATAGCCATTTTACCGTTGTATTCGGGGTGTTGGGAGCAAGCCTGTGTATTGCCGGTGAATTCTCAACGCCATGGTCAAAAGTTGGATTCGGAAAAAAAAACATATAGGTGTATTTATATATATATATATACACACATACATTATACATACATAGATACATACATGCATGCATGCATGCATACATACATCCATCCATCCATACATACATATAACATATCCATTTTGGCTGACTTTCATACCATGCAAAATAGGGAATTATGGTGGCCAATGCGTGGACAACAATGGTTGGATGACCATATCCCATATCCATATACCATGCCATGACGATGGCACACATGATGGCTGAGAAGGGAATTGTCGAGCTTGATGATATATTTCATGTGTTTGCTAATCCCATTCCCCGAATATTAAACACCACCTAAATGATCCCAAATCACCAAACCATGGCTTTGGGGGGGGGTGTTTTTCATGTTAGTGTTTTTTTTTTAAGATGATTTACTATACAATTAAGTTGACTTTCTGGCTGTTGTACTTTGATGCCTTTGCATCTATTGATCTATCTCATTTCGTGTTCCACTGTTTCCACTTTCTTCCATGACCTCATTTGTCTTGCGGCAAGGTTGATTCAGAAGATGGCACTACACAATAGGCGTTGCCAAACAGATAGGAGAGTGGAACACCATGAAAGTAGTGGTAGAGAATCACTTTGTTTTCAGGAATCCTGGTTTTTCTGTCGCCCGCAGGCAGCACACTTTGTGGAAGACTTCAAGCTCACAACGCCAGGGGCCGAATGGGCGGCTTACCCTCCCAATCTTTGGCAAGTGGATTTAGGGGTAACATATTATCAGGTAAGCCCATGTCACTCTTCCAAAATTAATGTCCTTACCCTAAGTGTTTTTTTTGGTGTGCAGTTGAGTTTCAAACAATTTGATTGAAATATTAACTACCATCAACAAAACAACATACGTCAGCAATGTGTTAGTATCTTGATGTATAGATGCACACATAATATATATATATATATATTATTATATTATGTATATATACATATGTATGTATACATTATTTTATATACATAGATGTGGCAATGGGTCAAAACTGTGCTTTGTTGATCCTACAACTGATGTGTTTTTTGGATTTGCTTGGCGCGTCAAAACCCTCAGGTGCCGCTGTTTGCTGCGGCGTTTTACGGAACTGGAGGGCCGTGTGGCAAGGGATCTAGAAGGTGCCGCTGGAGGGGGTGGATAACATACTGTGGATGGTTGGGAAATCCTGCACCGGTTGGTTATTCCATCCACAGACGTGGAAAACCAATGGTTTCGCTAGGAAAAGGATCTAGCAATTGTGGTGTTTCCTCATCTATGTTGATAACCAGAAAAGACAGAATAACACGGAAAAAAAACACACACATATATATATACTGTGGTATTTCATGAAAAAATGTGGATTGAACTAGCCAACATCAGCAGTTTGTGTCTTGGGCCAGGAAAATGGTTGCATTTTGTTTTCTGGAGGGCCTCCTAGTTGCCTGACATCAATTTGTCCTCCCGACTGTCTTCTCTTTTCCAGGCCTGACAGGCAAAGCGTATCCGCGCCACGTGTTGCAAATCGCCCTGGACGTGTGTCGGCTGGGGCCCTCGGGACGCCTATGGGATTTATGGACTTTTATGGGATGTTATTTGGTGATCTAATCTTTGGGATGTATGGGAAGTATATCTTCCATAGAGTGACTAGATATCTGTAGATCTGTCTATCTTTTGTTTCAACCACTTGATACTTGGAGAATCTTGGATATATATATATATATACAATTAGTTATACATATATACGTATATATATATAATTATATATAGCTGTATTTAATCAAATTGAATGTTTGGATGGATGTAAATGTACCAATGTAGGATGATATGAGGAAGTCAAAATGACTCGTTGGCTTTAGATTCATAGTGGCCAGATCGCGCAAATTGTGGCTTAGATCCCATGAAAAATACAGTGTCTCGTTAGTGGTTTATAGTTAATGACCTAATCCAATGTTTTGAATTAGTTAATGAAGTTAGTTAACCAAAACATTGTTGATTAGTTAGTAACTATAAACCATTAATGAACTATTCACTAGTTAGTTAATGAAGTTAGTTTTAATGTTAGTTGAATAATACTTCAAAACTGGAAAACGGGATTTCAATTTCTTCCACAGTACGTTATGTTTGTGTTTTACCAAGAAATTGGTGTCCCTGAACGTCCAACGTTCGCAGGTCCGTTTGTTCAAACATGTCTGGTCCAGGAGGCAGGCCCGCGACGTGGATGATGCTTTGGACGAGGCCTGTGGTATCCTGTGGTGATCGTTGAACGGTCGTTTCAGTGGCACGACCAAACCCTGTTCTCCCTAAGCCTGGAATCATGGTTAGTAAGGGAAAATATCCCCAAATAGCCTTAATTCAGGTTAGTGAATTATTATAATTTACCCAGATTTGTAGAATGTTACAGTCATATCCAGTAACTACCCTCTGGTTATTTAACATAGCCATGGTATAGATGGCCCATTTATAAGATGGTTTGCCTATTAAAAATGGTGATTTTCCATGGCTATGTTAAATAACAAGATGGTAATCTATGTGGATATATCATTGCATAATCGCATATCTAGTCCAATAGCCATATATTCTGTGTATTTATATACGGTAAGGACATTTGAATATGTGGAGGGCGGGCCAGACCGCGAGGCCCCGGAGGTAGTATGAATTGGATTCCGTATGTTGGCCGGGCGGGCCAAGGCAAACCTTCCCGGAGGTAGTCTAAAATACATGTTCGTATAATTATATTTAAAAGTCCGTATATTTAAATGTAGTTACCATATATATATATATCTTATATATATATGTGTGTGATGTATAATTATTTGTATGTACAGTACATATCTACGGTTCTATATATCTTTGATATGCAAAACTAATAACATAGATACGCATCGATATATATATATATAGATTCATTCTTATAGTCTTACATAGTGATACAGATAACATTTTTCTGTTGACTCTATGGAAGATCTGGGGATCTCTGTCTATATGTTAATATTTAGTGTATATGCATATCATATCATTATATATATATGGTACAATGATAGATAATCAATGGTATCCACATACCCTGTCCACCAAAAAGTCAGCGATGTTCACAGTCTCCTCGTGAATTGTTGCCAGATCACGAACTTTCGGGGATTTCCCTTTCATCATGATGGCAACATTTCCCATCATATCTCCATATCCCCAAGAAAATCCGGATTTGAGCTGGCTAAATCCGTAAAATCCTCCATGGAAATCCTCCATTCATAGGGTCCATGTATGGTATATATATGCTAACATAAAGGGTGTATATTGATGGGATCCATGGAGCACCATATATAGCAGCACCATGAATCCGTCATGGGCCATTCATCCCCCTTTTCCGTTGCTGAATCCATGGGGAACTCCTGGGAGCCGGAGCAAAGTTACGGGCCTCGAGGCGCCCATGGCTGCAATCTCCGAAGAGGAGTGGATGGTCCTCAAGGCGTCGTCACGGCCCGGGGTTCAAATATGATAACCCTCTGGTAAACTAACATAGCCATGGAAAATGGCCCATTTATAGATGGTTTACCCATTAAAAATGGTGATTTTCCATGGCTATGTTAAATAACCGGATGGTAACCCTCTGGTAAACGTTTACATATAGCTATTGAAAATGGCCCAGTCGAGATAGTTGATTTCCCAATGAAAAATGGTGATTTTCCATAGTTATGTAAACGTTTACCAGAGGGTAATCCCTTCCCCCTAACCATTAAACAATAGTATGATATTTGGGAAGGATGATACCATTCGATATATGGGAAGGGATACATCATAATCATATATATATATTTCCTCATTGGGAGAAACATCTCGTACCATTTGATGGTAATCCCGGATGATATTCCCATATATCCCTATAGTGAGATACTATTGAAGGAGGATAATCCCTTCCCCCGTTCATATTAAACGTCCTCTAAATAAACGAAAGCATGGTAAATCGTAGGGGAATTTCCACATTCCATTGGGACCATGCACAATTGGGGTGTTTAATATTGGGGTGATGGGATTAGCTATGTCAAATGGGTGAAAATTAGCTATGTCATATTACATCATTATTTCATATTAGCCCATAGCTATGTTTACATCATAATTCCATATGGGGTAGTATAATAACCCCGTGCATTGCATTTTAGCTTGGCTTGCACTTTAACACTGCCAATACGTTGCCGGCCCAGAAAACGATAAGAGGAAAAAAACGATAACGATGCTCATATATATATATATTTTTTTTTTATAATATATATAATAATATATATACATACATGATATGAGGTACGGTCAAAACTCGATCTGGTATATTACTTATGTAAGGAGAGTTCTCGGGTGTCAGGAACTTGCACAAAACACTATGTAGCGATAGGCTCCCCCCCAAAAGCGATACCTGCAATTGAGAATAAACGTTGGCAGCTCCATGGGATTGGACCAACTTGCTGAGTCTCATGTGTTTTGTTGCCCGCAGTCGTTTGCATGGACTACGAAAATGAGAACGTGCAGAGGGGACCAAAACGATAACGAAACGATAACGAAAACGATAAGGAATTGTAGCAAAAAACATGCCGTGTGAGCAACTACCCATTTGACAGGTTTCACGAGGCTTTTTGAAAACAGAAATGTGTGGCATGGTAGTCTTGTTTAGCTTTTCCTCTTTACCGGCTTTGCCTCAACTTGGCTTCTGCCATGTCTTTACCACCCAAGACTGTCTATGCCTTGCTGCAGCAAGTTTTGAAAGATCCTGAAGTCGGACCTGGTGCAATTTCAGAAGCAAAAAAGCAATGTCCCGGACTCCTTGCCCTAATCTCATAGACCAAAAAAAGAGTTGCAGAAAACTAGTCAAGTGCTGAGATGCTTCACGATTATGATCCATGTCGAAGATTGCACACAGGACAATATGTTTTGATCTTCCACGAACAATTCTTTCACACCCATGGAAGCCTGGTAAATTCACACTTCTTGTCTACAGGGAGCTCACCACCTGAGAAAACGATAAGAGGAAAAAAAACGATAACGTGATTTTGGGTAATTTAAAAAGATACGGGGTTTTTATACAACCCCATATTAAGTACATGATTACCCATAATATTGGTAGTAATATGGAAAAATGATGTAATGAGTCAATCCATAGTGGATATTCCATGACGCACTGTCAAAAAAGTCTACCCTGAACAGCGAGTGACATGACTGGAAGCCATGTCAAATGCTATGGGGGATTGACATAGCAATGGGGGCTCAAATAGCCTCTGGTAATTTGTTAGGGAAGCCATGGGCCATTGATGATATATCTATTAGACATATTTAGACATGGTGCTTTTCCATATACTGCTTGGTGGTTTGGAACATGAATGTTATTTTTCCACATATTGGAAATAATACTCCCAACTGACTAATATTTTTCAGAGGAGTTGAAACCACCAACCAGTAAAGTCTCAGTATGGGTCTTACTTTTCCATATGTACAGAAGTGGCATTGGTGAAGCTCATTTTGTGGTGTCCTTGACCATCGAGCACTGGCGAATGTTTCACCATCGAAAACAAATGTTTCAACCATGAAAAAAACTATCTTTAACCATGAAATAAACATCAAAACATCGAAATTCCGATGATGAACAAGTGAATTTATCCATGATACCCGGTGTCTTGGGGGATGGGAATAGTCAATCCATTTTCATAATGATTTATGGATTCCCATGAGGTTGGGATTCCCATGAAATGGTGATGAAAGATTGTTTACCAATTAAACATGGTGATTTTCCAGAGTTAAAAGGAGAACCAGTGAATGTGGGTTTGATATGGTTTGATGTTTTAACTATCAAGTATGGCACTATACATCAATGAAGTTGGATGTAATTTGTATATAACGTTGTGTTGATGCTTGATGGTCGATTGGTTTAGGAAACACCGGGCTTGTGAACTCGAAACCCTACTTAAGGTTTATGGATGTTTATTGGGGATGATTCGAAGCCTCAACAGGTCTACCTACTTATCAAGCAGTATTTTATGGGACCGGATACGGGAGGACTTGAACGAAATGTTCGATCACCTCTCTGGGAAAAACATCAGAACGGAACAGCCTGATGTGTGTCTGCAAACTGTGTGTAGTGAACAAGAAACATAAGTATATACAGTAGCTACTAGGATGAAGTAGAATTAAAATGTATTAAACATGTACATACATGTATACTAACACATACTAACTTTCGGATTAACTAGCATATTGCAGGGTAACAACATGTAACAACCGCGCGTCCATCCGAGGGCGTCAGCGGTACCAGCGCTACTCAAAGATGGCACCGGGAAATCCCCAGAAAATCATCGGTGATTGCTGCAGTTATGGCCATGGCTACCAGTTATAGCTGGTTATTTCTATGGGAGTTATGGCCATAACCAGTACAAATGGGATTATACATTCTATAAATGGGATTATACATTCTATAAATGGGATTATACATGACCTATAAATGGGGTGACTTGTTAGTACTTATAACTGATAGCCATGGCCATAACTGTGGAGGGTAAATGGGAAAGAAATGGGGAGCTTCGAGAGGTGCGTTTCCCAACCACATGATGGGCAGTCTCGGCTCTGCTGTGTATGGTTTCGGTCAACAGCTCGCTGACTTGATAACCACAGCATCTACACTCGACAAACAATCACTCTGCGATGTTATGAAAAGTTACTACCCATTCTTCTCGTTGTTGCGAGTGTTTCCATCTGTCTTTGCTAAATACCCAACCCCTTCGGACCATTTGTTGATCCGATCTGGAAGGATTGGTCCTTGAAGACGCCGGGCAAGAAACTTGAGGTGCCGAACTGGCTGGGAACTGGCCCATTCGGAGATCCAACGGGCCACCCAGGGAACTACGTAAGGCCAACACTTATTGTGGCTATAAACCAACCGAAACCTATCTTTGGGGGCCCCTACTGTATATCAGGAAAAGCTTGTTTCATAGAAAACCAAGAATTAATCCTTAAGGCTTTAGAACGTGGCAGCCACTGAATCCCACTTCAATCTAAGTTATATATTCCAGCTGGAGTTGGGGAATAAATCTGTGGTTGATGAAGCTTCCAACCGTAGCAGGAAATGGCAAGTTATGATTGGCAGGTCATGGGGTTGAGAGCGGCACTGGTGTATTGAAGCTGCACTGACGAAAGGAGCTTCTTGCTAGCCAAAATCCTCTGCAGCATTTTGCAGCTCAAACTTTGCGAGTTTCAGATTCCAAGCCGTCGAAGCCCCTCTGGATATGGCACTCCTGAAGTCTTTCGTTGTTCTTTCTGCTTGGAGCCTTGCTGAAGCATTGGCTCCAGGAGATTGCGCCTTCGTTGGAATCTACGGCGACAATGACGACTTTGCCCTGGTGTTGATGGAGGATGCCGATGGTGAGAGCATCTCTTTGACTGAGGGATCTCCTTCTGACGCCGACTTTCACATTGACCATTGGGCCACTGCCAAACACTACGTGAGTGACTTCACCAGGGGATCTGTGTTGAAGAGGTCGGACTTCCAGACAGATACTGCATCCTTCTTGGCACCTACGGCCCTCAGCGCCTTCAAGGGAAGTGCTGAGTCTCCAACAGTGCTTTGCAGCATCATTTTGGAGAGCCGACCCGTGGCTCGCAAATTGCAGAGCGTGGTGATGCTGAGCTCCATGGAAACTGCTGAGTACTCAGGACCCACCAGCGGCAGCAAGATGGAGTTGCTGGAGGAAATCAACAAGCCAAGCAACTGGCTCCAGTCCCAACGTCGCCTCCAAGCCTTCAGCATCGCCTCCGGCAATGCCACCACGGTGACCGTCACCACCACGGTGACCGTCACCACCACGGTGAGCGTCACCACCACGGTGAGCGTCACCACCACGGTGTCGCTCGTCGATGAGAGCGCCGCTGCTGGCGCTGCCGGCAGCATCTTGGGAGCCTTGATGGTGGTGGCTGCCATGGCATAGGCACCAGACGGTCAGCCCGGTGGCTGCCCGGTGGCTGCCGGTGCAATGACTGCATGTTTTGTACCAAAGGTACTTGTCGCACCACGCAACAGATCTCTTTTCTATGGCAAGCAGCTGGAAAGCTGTGTTGTGCCGCTTTTGCTACGGTCTTTTGTCTCACTTAGAGGCTGATCCTTTTGCAAAATCCTGGAGTGTCTAGAAGTTGTTTCTCCAGATTTTCCAGCATTCCGGTGCTGATTCTTGGTCCGCATGTACTGACATCAGAAAAAGTGTGGCAGCTTTCCTAGGGCATCAGCTCGAGGTCACATCATTTTAATGGGAATGAACCATCTTGAAGTTGGTAAGCAGATGAGTGAAATTGATTGAAATTGGACAAAAAAATCGCTGGACCTGTCGCTATGGCTATAATCCTAGCCTTTAGTGGTTTCGGGTTGGGTTGAATCTACCAAGCCATGATCAGTTGATGGATGAACGGTGGGTGACCACTGGTGGCCCTTGTTGCAATCTTTATAATACACATGTATCAGATGATGGAGGATGATATATTTATATATACACATATTTATAGATAGATAGCATGATATATGGTATATATTTAATATAATATATATATAATATAGAATGTATAGAATGTATAGAATATATAGAATATATAGAATATATAGAATATATAGAATATATAATATATATATATACATACATACATACATACATACATAAGTACGTACATACATACATACATACGTACGTACATACATACATATATATATATTTATACATAATATATAAACCATAAATATGATCATACAGTATGATATTAACACGAAAACTAAGAATTAATAACATATACTTATACAAATCACGTAGCATCCATAAAATGGCTCTCACTCTCTCTCTCTCTCTCTGTTTACAGGGTTATGTTTAATAAATAGACATAGGGAGAGAGATGCAAATGGGAATCGGCAAGTCATGGATCAGGCGAAGACCGCCCCAAAGCCGCCGTCTTCTTTCGCGAAAGCCACAGCCTTGGATCTCCGGATGTTTCCCACGGCGTGGCCCATGTTCCAAGGGTTGCTGCACGCAGATGAAGCAGAGAAGCCCAGAATACCCCAGATGGCAGTTCTATGCAGTTCTTTTCTAATTCTAAAGTGAAGAGTTAATTTTAATGGCATGTACAGCTCTATTTTTTACCTCATAGCTTTCCAAGACGGACTAAACTCACTAGAAATTTTCTAGTCTTCGATCAGGGCACATGATTCCCCCTGTCGGATGGATGAATACTTGTATCATTGTATCGTATCCAGTAGTATCCATATTACTTGGTATCACCAGAATTCAAATGGATGTACGTGAATGGTATTATAACCTCAACCAAGCCTAACTATTGTTGGACATTAGTCGTTGATAATTATCCAATCAACTGTAAACCATGAATCATTGGATATATCAATTGAAAACACACCAGTTACCCTCTGGGAAACGTTTACATAGCTATTGAACATGGCCCATTTAATACTGGATTTACCTATTGAAAATGGTGATTTTCCATAGTTATGGGAAACCTATAGTGGATTTAACCTATGGGAAAGCCATTACCTATAGTGGATTTAACCTATTTTTTATATAGTTTACCAGGCCGGGTAACACTTTGCTGATGCACCCAGCGCAGCATCAGCAGCTCAGCCTCCGAGACCGCGATTGATGGATCGCCACACGTCGACATCGTGGACGCTGCACATGAGGCGTTCGGCCAAGATTTCGCATGGTTTTACTCTCTGGTTGTTGAACATAGCTATGGAAATCACCATGTTTAATGGAAAACTATGGAAAATCACCATTTTTAATGGAAAACTATAGTAACTATAGAAATCACCAGGTTCAAAAACGGTAAATCATCATAAATCCTCTGAATGGGCTATGTCCAACAGGTTTGTTAAATCACCAGAGTACTTCATGTTTTTGTGTTGGTCGCTATCCATATGCGGATATTCACCGGCTGGTTTTGTTGCTAAGTTTGCTCCGACGATTCACAACACCCATGTGGATCACCAGTACCATTATGACCTTGTTTCGAAAGCATAATTTTGTATATGTTTGTATCATCCAATAAGGCAAGAGTTGCAGACATAGAAATATATTATGATGTGTTGCCGCGCTGTCATTGCAACCAACTTTGACTTTGACTTATGTTATTTGACTTGTATGTCTTGTGGCTGCGTCAACCTATTTATCTCAGATGTGGTTTGAAGGAACATTCTTATAGCTAAGCCTTCATAGGAAAAGCAAGAACAAGTTATCTAACATGTTTATTTCCCTTGAGTCAAGCAATGACATATGTAGCAACCAAATCAGGCTATATAACCAGCTATATAACGGGTATATCACTTGCCAACTCCCCCCAATGGCCCAGTCGTTGTTCACCAACAACGGGTTGATGGATTCAGAAGAGGATGTTCCATGCAAGTTAATGTAAACCCCTGATTAATAAACCATGGTCTATTCATATCATTTATCTCTTAAATCAGGGGTAATTATACTTCCCCAAGAGTCATTCCGATACTTCAATGCTACCCCCCCTAACTATAAATAGCCGTTTGGGGTTTATTCATCCAGGGTTGGAGGAACCATTTTACGCCAGTTATGGCCATGGGATGCTCCCACGACGCGGCGGCTTCAGGTCGATGGCAGTGATGAGGCCGATGGCCCCTGACGTTGGACGTGGATTCAGGTTCACCCATTTTAACGGTAGATTACGAAATTTTCACAGAATTATATTAAAATGGACATTGTATATTGATATGTATATTGAAATGTATATTAATGTATATAAGATACAAATAGATACAGTGTCAACCATTAATTACTAGACTTTTGGTAGCCATAAACCAAGAGAAACCCAGCTCTTTAGCTTCTAAGGTGTAGTTCCATTCCAAACCCCAAGGCCTCAACAAAAGTTGAGAGGTTCATCAATGCTGCAGAGATTTGAGTATCCAAATTGGTTATATGTTACATGTAATCATATATTTATTGATCATAGTATAAATTATAATCCTACATACATATATATATACATATATATATATTATTATATATATATTATATTATATATATATATATTATATTATATATATATATATTATATTATATATATATTATATATTATTAATATATATTATATATTATTAATATATATTATATATCATATATATATGTATATTGCATCTATTACATCTGTTACTAAGTAGTTGTGCATGTGGTGAAGCATTTTTTTTTTAACATCGGGCACCTTGCAGGAACCGGAGCTCTCGCCCGATGAGGATCGGGCCCTTGAACGCGGCGGGCTTTATCATGCTTTATCTGGCTAAGTGGAGGGACAGGGTTATAGATATCATGTATTCATATGCCCTATGGATCCAAACACTGTCTGAGAAGGTACTTAACCCTCCAAATTATAGTAAATTATACCCCAAACACTTCCTAAGCAGGTACTTGGATCCATAGGGATGTATTCCTCTTGTAACTTAACATAGCTATTGAACATGGCCCAGTCGAAATAGTTGATTTACCCGAGGCGTAACATGGTGATGTTCCGGTCTCCAAGAGGAGAATCTGCCCTTGATCTATAGAGGCCTTATAGCTGCGAAGCATGGTGCTGGTACCCGGCCTGGTAAACATACAAAAAACCATGGAATATCACCATTTTTGATGGGAAAATCCACTATAAATTGCCATTTTCAATAGCTTTTTGTATGTTTACCAGAGGGTATATGTTCCTACAAAACTGGATAATTTTGGACAAGGGCAAATGGGTTGGGATTCATATTCCACCATGGCTCGCATATGGGATATGGTAGGTACCTCCAATAAATATCAATCGATCGGTTCCTGAAATGGTCATGGATATTTGGCCGTCCACTGCTTGCAAGCACTCGATTTTGGCCAGGACTCTCTCTTTGAGGTCGATGAGGCAACGGAAATGGGTGGGGAGGGACACCCCAATGTCTAGTCGGCCATATACCTAGACCCCCAATATTAATTTAGAAAAAATGGAAAGCAAAAGCAATTCGGATTGGAAAGAAAAAGCAATTCGGGGTGAAATGCAGATTGTTATGCGTAAATCATGGTAAATCAGTGCTGTTGAGTTTGGGGTTTTGGAGGAGTCAACAATTTGGGGTTAGTTGGGATGCTGAGTATGATCATCAAATGGGGAGTTAAACAGCCAAGCTATCCCAAAATTTCATTGGGTAGTTATGTAGCCAGCCGGACCCGAAGAAGCAATTTGTACCCTCACAGGACGCAGGCATTTTATTGGTTCAAACCGGCCTAAAGTCAAATGAGTCGAATGTTGAAAGGATCGGAAGCGGAAGGATTTTCCTTGGATATACTGGTATGTATATAGTTATATATATATAATATACTGATGGAATTCTATACTTTGTCCACTCTTTGATTGAGGATTTCGCACCCTAAGATCTTCATGTCCTCCCTGATCATTTCGCCAATGATCCAGCTCCTTTGGGCCTGGCCCCCACGACTTATTGCTTTGAAGTTTGGATCCTTGAAGTCAAATCTAGGCTTTGCGGAATATGTCAGATATGTTCCGATCATTTCAGATACATATTTCATTGATGTACAATCAATCATATCGAAGAACAATATATGATGAAACCATTGTTAGTTGTCAAATCCAATTCTTCAATGTTTGTGTGTAATCAAATACAATACCATGTAATCTTCATTGTTGCATATTGTTACCATATCGCTCGCTTTGACGGTGAGGCGTTGCTGCAAGAAGCGCGGCAGGTGCTAGAGGAGCAGCCGAGTAAAGCAGCCGGTGGTTGTTACTTTGGGATGCAGTATTTGGGTATACCCCTTGGTAAACTAACATAACTATGGAAAGAACATCACTTCTAATAGGTAAAACATTGATAATATCATATAATTAATGTGAGTCAAACCATTTCATAAACCATTCCCCAAATCACCATAATAATAAATTGGTGGTATGTTTACCATTCCCAACTAGCTGGTTTATGGAATTGTTTCACCCACATTAATAAAATATCGGTGAATACCTTCTGATAGTTTAATATAGCTATGGAAAATGACCCATTTTACTGTGTAAATCAATAAAAAATGGACTCTTACCCGGTATGGATAGCTATGTTAAATTACTAGAGGGGAATCAGTCCTAATGTTTTTGTTTCATGATTTTCAGTGGTTGAGAATGAGTAGTATCAATGGATATGACTGGTTATTAATGGGTATAACTATGGTACAGTAATGCATTATCCGCTTATAGGTGGAACTGCATACCAAAGTCCCTCTAGTAATTTCACATAGCCATGGCAAATTATCCATTTGCAGATGGTTTACCTATAAGCATGGCCGTTGTCCATGATTTGGCTGCGTTAGAGTAACACATCGTAACCAATTTAATAGTCATTTCTATGGTTAAAAAGCATTGTAATGTTGAGGCCAACCTATGAGTAACCGATATTTTTTTGGTAATACTAATTTAGTCTTGCTTGCTTCAGCTTGGCCTTTCCGAGGTTGCACAAAACCTTCACAACCGATACAGTAGGGGACGACCCTATACCGATACCCTATTTGTGATACCTCCGGGAATACTGAAATCCTCACAAGCGATAGGGGACGACCCTAATTTGTGCATGGCATTAACTTTAACATCGAACTTTGTCCGCTACTCATATATTGAACTAACCAACAAGTGGGAGTTTAACCAACCATGACCGGTCTGTCCAGAAATCAATGGTGATTTCTGTTTTCTGCTTTTCAACAGGTGGATTTACCAACAATGGGAGAATCATGGGTTGTACCCTGAACTAGTCCTGAGTCCAGAAATGCCGGCATAGAACCACCGGGATACAATGGGGACATCGTATTTTTGATGGCGTGGGATAGAATGGGATCTTGTAGCAATATGATTCCTGATTGTTCAGAAACGGGGATTCAACCCACCAAATAAGTTATGTTTACCAACCGCAATGGAGTTACATCACGGTTCACATAGCCAGCATGATGGGTCCGGTATACCGTAAGCCCCACAAAAAGTGAAGTTGTCCAATTTGGTTTTGGAATGTTTAGGACTTATGTGGCAACATGAAACATCATCTCATAGTTCTTGGTCTTTGACTTTGATAGCTATCGATCATAAGAAACCATCTCAAGCATCAATTCCATATCACCTGCCGACTAAGGCCATATTTTGTGGGGATATTCCTGACATTTAGCCCATACATAGGCCTTACATATATGGTAGATACATGTAGATACCTCCAATAAATCGGTGGCCAGAAAGAGCCCCTGGACTTCGTAGGAGTTGAAGCAGCCGCAATCTGGCTTGGATGGCCGGGACCGCCTGGGGTTGGATTTGACCGTCAAACATGAGGATGTTTGTTATGAGATACCCTCTGGTAAACTAACATAACTATGGAAAATCACCATTTTTAATGGGAAAATCCACTATAAATGGCCATTTTCAATAGCTATGTTAAATTACCAGAGGGTATCTATGAGCATAGTATAAGATTGTATAAAGGGGATGTAGAACCAACGTGAAGCAAAAGTTGGACTGTATAGGTTATTCCATATTGGGAGATGGTTAACCATGGTTAACCCAAGCTGGTGTTAATGTACCCATATTAACAGAATCCCATGATGGTGGAATGACTCATTCACCTCATTCGCTGGGTCCATGGAACCGGTTTTTCTATTCAACTCATCCAGCATTTGATGTTTGGTTTGCACTTGGGCTGTTTGTCAGAACTACATGAAACTACAACAACTGGCCCTTTCCCAGATCATTTTCTATGGTTCTATGGTTGTAAATGGGGTTCTCATTCCATAAATGGGCTGACTTACTGACTTACAACTGAGGCCACAACTGTACCATACAAGCAACTCACAAATGAAGAGGTGTGACTCTGATCCTTTGCTAATTGACACCAACTGCAGCCCAGCCCATTGGGGACGTATCGTGGGGTCTCTTGGGCACCGACCCAAGGCTGTCAGAACATCTGGGTCCTGAAGCCTGCGGGTAAAAGTCGAGGAGACATGAGCTGGGGCTGGGTGTTGTTTCGTACTAAAACGATGTGGGATTCACTCAATGCCATAAACCATCCCTAGTATGACCATAAATGGGTTGTGAAACTCCATCCCCAGTCACGGTAGGTTTAGAGCAGCCAGGGTGAATCCCAGATCTTCCAACTGTTCCCTTTCCATTGGTTGACAGAGGTATGTCCCCCATTGAAGACGCAGGTTTGAAAGGTAGCCCCCGTAGTTATGTTATATGTTGATTTATTTATATCCTATATGATCTATAGTTATAATATGTTGTAATTGCCATAAAAATCCTAATTATACTAGCTATAATATACCAACCGAGCTGTCTAGGGGGCGGCACCTTCTGGGAATGGGTTTGCAGCATCGCTTAAATGGTACAAGCGGAACCCATGTGTTTTTCGCAGGACAACATGGATTTCATGCCTACGAAAATGACATATCAACATATACCATCATCATACCCAGTTTTTGAACTTCAGCCTTTAAAAAATGATATGTTTTCCCAAGGTTACCATTTAAGTATGAGATAAAATGACTATTGGAGGACTAGCCATCTAATTTTCATAAACCATGGTTTAGTCTCATCCGGGCTTGACATGAACAACTTAACTGGTTAGTGCTTTGGAACATGTTTTTATATGTTTCCATAATATATGGTGAACATAATCCCAACTGACTTTCATTTTTTTGATGATTAAATCATCATGAACATCACTGGTTGGTGGTTTCAATCCCTCTGAAAAAAACATTAGTCAGTTGGGATGATTAACATTTCATCCCAATTGACATTAATCTTAACAACTCTACCATCATTTTACCCACTGCCTCAGGCCGTGGCATTCAGCTCTCAGGGCGCCTGGAGAAGATCCAGGAGGTGGCACTGGGCCGTGGCGCTGAGGCGCCGCTGAGCGAATCGGTGACGGATGTGTGACCGGGGGATGTTTGCTGGGAAAAATGGCTGGAGTTGGATGGATTTCTTGCAGTTTGATAGTTGGTTTATGACTTTATGAGGATGTTAGATTATTCTTCGTTTTTTTTTGGGGAAAACAATGGAAACCCGAACATTTCGTATGATTTACGTGGTTTAGCATGGTTTAGCCCCAAATTGAGTTGCTATTTGGATGAAAATGAGAGGTGTTGGCTCAAAATGTCGCCAGGTTGATGTGGAAAATTGTTTTTTATGAACCATGATGCACCTGGTTTGAAACTATGATACACCCCCAAGTTATGGTTACTTCTATGGCGAATTGATGTGTTTAAACTATGGTTCCTAGTATTCAGGGGGTGAATGGGATGGACCCGGTTTTATCGGTTTATCTGATGATCTCCGGAGATATTGAACAATACCATCCACCAATGTTCAATGATCAGATTGGTACTTTGCTAGGACATGGAACTGTCAAGTGCTGACGTAACATGATCCAGACCATCCACCCGGTCATTCTCCGTGAATGACCGTGGTAGCCTCTGGTAATGACTGTTACATAACTATGGTAACTATGGAAAATCACCATAGAAATAGGAGATTTTCCCATGAAAAATGGTGATTTTCCATAGTTATGTAACAAATTACCAGAGGGTACCACGGACATGGACAATTCTTTGTGAAGGACTTGTTCTGCTGTTTGAGGGATTCGGGGTCCTCCGGTCTTCACTAGAATATCAATCCGAGTCCAAGAATTGTCAAGATAAAGACCGATACTTTCCATGCCAGAATTGTTAAAGGATGTTAGAGAGAAAAAACATTATATAAATGAAAGAAACAATCAAGAGTTGATAGCAAAGAGACATGACATGACTTAAGACATGAATGTAACTTTGGGCTTGAAGCTGGACCCACGGGTCGTTCCAAGATCATGACAATTCATGATAAAGTGATCAGATGATCCGATCAGATGGCTTCATGAGTGGGAAATTTCATGCGGTCGCAGCCTAGGTCAGACCAGTCAATGGACCGATCTCTTGCGTAGAAAACAACGTTTCGAGACGAAGTGCGTAGAGACTAAGAGTTGAACTGGAGACTGAGAAATTTGATGTGGTACATCCAACCATGTTATACCAACTGCACAAGTTCTTCAAATCTGATTGGTTTTATCACATTCACTTGGCTTTGGAAATTTGAAGCACCCACCTGCCAAGCACACACCCCACCCAAACCACCCAAGCCACCCAAGCCACCCAAGCCACCCAAGCCACCAAAGCCACAGCCTTGGGCCTTAGCGACATCAACAGAAAAACACAAAGCACTCCACGGTCAAGAGCGTCCGCCATGAGCGACGATGACTCAGAGGTTTTGATCACCAAAGTGCGGGAACTCGGTTGCGGGAAAAGTGGGAGATGCCGATTCAGATTTGAGCACAAAGTGGGCAGAACATCGCAGAACCATGCAGAACCCATTTTTTAATGGGATCTTATGGAGTTCCATGTTTTCTGACCGTGATTGTTCTTGCAAAGCATAAGTTGTTGACCTAGACCATCACAGTAAATAGCGTGACTTGTTATATTGAGCTTTTGTTTAGACTGGAGTTGTTGACAACAACCATAGAGCCATAGAAGTTTAAGACGTGTAACTGTAAGCCATCATACATTGAATGGAAACCATGACCCCATGTGGAAGATGATTTTCCTCTGGCGCATTTTCCCTGAGCATGGATATGCTGAGCTGTGCCGGAGGAGAAAAAAGCGAAAGACAAGAAAAAAGAGAAGAAGATGAAAGGAAAAAAGAGGCAACTCGGTCTTTGTTGGTCTTTTATTGTCAGATTAGCAGTCAGTTTGTTTTGAAGAAATTGTTCAACGGTTTGTCTTGAAATTTTGAAATAGGGTACAGTGGAATGCTAAAGTCGTGCCTAAAATTTGGAAATCATCGTAAATAGCTGGGGAGCACTTGATTTGAAAAGTCGTGCCTTTTTAGTAAAACGCATAGGAATTGCAATGTTTTGTTGGATTTGGTCTTGCATCAAGAGTACCTTTTCCACATTGTTAATAAATCTTGCGTTTAGGTTGTGTTTAGCATCAAGAGTAACCTTTTCCATACCAAGTCAAACTGGATGTGAGTGTAGCGATGAGTTGGTGTTTCTATCTTTTTCTTTCCAGTGTGCTGCGGCAGCCATTTTCACTTTTCACTGCGTGCTCAACGCGGCATTGTGGTTCCGCAGGCGTGTGGGCAGAGAGCCTTTCTTGTTATTTTTTGACGTCGTTTGCTACGTCGTTCGGACGTCGTTCGGCACGTCGTGATTTCAAAAATAGGAAACCTATAGGAGAGGTTGGTTGTTGTGAATCACGGATGGCAGAGCGAAGCCACTGATGGACCGAGAGCAGCAAAGCGAAAAGAGTCAGCAAAGCGAAAAAAGTCAGCGGACCGAAGCGGCAAGTATTTCTCAACCCCAGAAACATGAACGGTAGAATGCAACCGTAGACGGATTTTTGCGAACATTTGATTTTCCCAAGTGTGGAAACATTCTTCTTATACATACGCGATTCCATGGTGTTTTAAGATTTGGGCATGACTTAGGCATGAGTTTCTTGAAACAGCGATTCCATGGTGATTTACTAGCAAGTTTTGACCCAGGCATGAGTTAGGCATGAGTTTGTCGTTTGACTGTATATACCCCAAACATGTGAGGCTTCATCATCACTTTCACCGTTAAAATGGCCAGTTGAGGCTATATCCCCTATTTTCAGTCCAACCATCATGGGAGAACCTGATCTCAGAACAGCAGAAGAACATGTAGGGAAATCCCTATGTTTGATGGCGATAACTTAAAACATGTGATACAGTGACAGCCATGGTTTTCTGTTGACAATTCCGTGAACTCAACCCATTGAGAGGAAGAGTTCCTCCTCAAGTTCATCCTCAAGTTCGTCCTCATCGTCTTCGAGTTCATCGAGTTCTTCTGACAAGAAGAAGCAACTTGGAACAGATCGTGGGTCGGGCCAGATCTGTATATGCTGACGAGATAAGTTTTGAGGGATCTGCAGAAGCTCATTTGATGGGAATCCTGTCATAGCCTGCCCTCAACCAGTGAATAGCATCGATCCGCAAGACGTTGTGAAACTGCAACAGTTTTGGTATTTGGACCCAGTGGAAACATGTCTGATTTCTGAATAATATTTTTTTTTTGGATGAAGCTGGTAAGGATCACCTAAGCCTACGCAGGAACTTGATTTTCAGATATAATCATGACTTTTGGGGGTAGCAGGTCTCATGTCAACAGGATGGCGGTGATCATTCGAAACCGGATCACATTGGAGGTGCCCTCGGGTAATCAAACATGGCAATGAACCATTCCCAATGTCCAAATGATCTGGTTGGTGATTTGGAACATGAATGGATTATGACTTTCCATTTAGTTGGGAATTTCAGAAAATCCCAACTGACGAACTCCATGATTTTTCAGAGGGGTAGGTAGGTCAACCACCAACCAGAACAGCTCCGTTTATTTCGAGGATTCCCAGCTAGCCACGTTTACCGGATGCAATGAGCTGTATGGAGTGGCTGGCTCAGGAAAAAGGATAAGAAAGACAAAAAAAACAAGAAGGACAAAAAGGACAAAAACGCAGTGGGAACCATGAGAAACTATGAGAAATCCTGATGTTTCCTGTTTGGAATGGAGTTCTAGTTAGCTGTGTGGCCGGTTCTTGCTGGATGGATATGTATCACGGTTTATCCGATAAATATTCTAGAACAAAAGACAACATATAAATACATATTATGTAATATCAGTGCCATTTTGTTGGGTGATAACTTTGAAACAATTGTTACTGTCCATCCAACAAATGTGTTTGTGTGTGTGTCAATGTTCCATTCCATTCCAAAAACTACAGGAAGCTCTTATTATAGTGATAGTTTTAAAGCACAATCGACGGGGAGGTTGCAGTTGATATTGAACCACAATGATCTTGAGTATCTTGAGATGATCATTCTCAAACTTTGAAGATCACAAGAGACCAGCTATCATATGAGTTTATTCAGATGCTTAATGTTGGTTTGTGCATGTTGCGCCAGTTTTCACAGAAGTCTGGAACCAGTCAGACTTCCTCAACGAGTTGGTCTTGGTAAAGATCCTTTAAGTTTTGGGATTGACTTACAGCTGCACTGGTGTGTATGTGTATAATATATATATATATACATACCATGGTTATATATGTAAACATTGGTCAGAATTCAGACCTAGGGTAACATGGGAAACCACGTTTCGGTGCAGCTTCAAGTGCAAACCTTCCTATTACCATCCGACAATGACATCACATAGCTATGGAAACTTGCTCATTTATCAAATTCATCGCCGACCCACACCCACAAAAGCACCGCTTTTCAGGAGAAAGAGAAAAAGTCAAAGAAAGAAAAGAAGGACCGAGGGAGAAAAAGCCTGGTAGGGAAGCCATTGTCCAGACCCTCCACTTGGGGGTGCAGGTATAACCATGGGATTTTCAGTACCAGTTGGGCTCCAGGCAAACTAGTGCAACTGCACCTCCAAGCACCTGTAGAATGAGGGACCATGTTTCACAAGGGATGGGACGGAGCACACCAGACATCACAACACCATCCATTTGGGTGTGGGAATTGCCATATCCAGATGGAGCTTGAGTCTCTTGAGTGGATCTTCGAAGTCAAAATTCAGTGGGACTGAATTTTGAAGCGGATGGGGATGCTATTATGATGATCCCCAGAAAAATTGACATTCAAGGTTTTTCAACCGCCAATCAGCCATGGTTTCTTTCGATGTTTCACAGGAAGAAAAGAGAGCCAAACAGCTCGAAAAGCAGGCGAAGAAGCAAGAAAAGAAGGAACCTGCAAATCCGCCGGGATGACTGGATGGGGAGAAAATCTGAGAAATCCACTCCGAGAAGACCTTAAGTGCTGGCAAGACATTTGCTGCAGTGGAACATGGACCCAGGATGACCCAGGTACACCCGGAAAGTGGTCTAGGTTTACTTTGCTTAAAGTGGTGCTATTGAGTAATCCTCCGAAAGACCTTGTGGTGGTATCTACTTCCAAGAGGGGCCCATTCAATTGCTTCGTTATTTGTGCCTTGCAAACCTGAAATTAGGACTAAGTTCACCCCGTCCTGAAGCGTCACGTTGGCAACAGGTCTCCTGAAGCCATTACAGTCGCTTTCCACCCCTCAGGACGACAAGATACTTTAACAAGGCACTTGTTTGTCAAATAGTTTGCTTGGGATGAGTAGCTCACAAATATTCACAAATTCTCCATGGCTTAGTCTGTGGAGAAAGCACAAAGTTGACTTAGCTTGGGTTCTTTGGTTAGGATTTGATCGAATCTTCCCAGCCCCGGTTCCAGGAGAAGAAGAGGTTGAAGATGGAGGCGGAACGACAGAAGCAGCTGGAAGAAGAAGCCAGGATGAAGGCAGCACGACGTTGGCCTCCAGCTGAATTTGAGAAGCAAAAGATGCATAGGTCCTATAGGTTTCCATAGGGAATCCCCAACATTTAGTTGGTTCATAATGGATAATCCATGAACATCCTATATAGATGATGTAGGGGTACCCACATTTTCGGAAACCTCTGTATATCCCTTGCAGCAGGATTTAAGCAACGGAGCTGGGTGGTGTCTTGGAACAGTTGGAAAACTGGAATTCTGTGCAGGATTTCAGTTGTGGTATATCACCTTCTGATATTGCAGGTGCTGTCTTCAAATTGAAATGTCAAGGGAAGGAGGCAGAATCCATTGAGCAGCAACTGCTTTGCAGGCACAGCTTGAAGCCATTGAGATGGAGAAACAGAAGGAAAGGGAGGCATGGGCGGTTTCGTTTTTCGCTGGGTTTTTCTCTTCCGCTTGGTGGGTTCAAACATGGAGGTTTCTATGTCATGGGTGTACCCCCAAATCATTTTAGTTTTAAAACCTATAGTTTTGGGGATCCGCCATTTTTCAGAAACCCCCATATGTCTTGTCTTCAGCATCTTTTGAGAGATCTCCATTTAGGATTCGGATTCGGATGATGATGATGATGATGATCGCAGTTGACTCTCGATTTCTCAGTGGGGATGACACGCAGTCATGTTGCATGCTCAAAAGGGCCTTGGGGTCCAGACCTTTGCATTTCAGGGATGTGCAAGTCCAAGTTTGATTCATATGTTGTGATATTCCCACGTTCTCGCTTTTCTATCATTTTCTGTTCACTTTCTGACATCTTAGATTCTCAAGCTTATTGAGCACGTTTCTACTCTTTGTGATTGTGCCACACCGTACCAGGAACTCCTGTTCAAACGCCTGGGTAGTTGTTGCGAAACTGTGTGATACTGTGTGAGGCGAAGGAAGAAAAAAAAAGAAAAGAGAGGGAGAAAATGGCAGCCATCAAGGCTCGATGTGAAGTCGGCGGGGGATATTTTTCCAGGCCGCTGAAGTTTCAGCAACGCAGATGACCCATGAAAATTCCAAAATTCGTCGGATCAGTTGGACTGGGAGGAAATCAGCTATCATTTCTTCAGTATGAGGTATGATAAGACCATATAAGCCCATATCTGGTTGATGGTTTGGAACATGTTTTTTATCTTTCCATATCATGTCAAGGTAGGATTAATGAATCCCTCCCGATTAATCAACCACCACTGCCCAATGTTTTTTTTTGTAGTTTAAAAACAGGTGGTCCCCCTGGATTAATAAACCGTTTGGCCTGGGATGATTAATCAACCACCTGTGCTGAAATCCATTTTTTTTAATCCAAAATTCTTTATTTCCAATCTTTTTGTCTCTCATCATGTTTCATCAATCTCAGACAAGTGAGATTTTAGCAATCAAATCCTCCAATGAGCCAAAATAGCTGCAAATAATCAACCACCAGTGCTGAAATGTGAGATTTAAAACCCAATGGAATCTTATGGAACCCATCACTGCTGATCATTGAAAATTTGAAAAAAAAAACATATATCCCCCAAATGATCGATTCTAATGAAATTCTTTATAAAAATCATCAGTTTGGATAGCTCCCAAAGGGTACCCCCCATGAGCCCCGAGGTCCCCCATCAAAAAAATAACCGAGGTTCCCCCTGATTAATCAACCCCCCATGTCAATGTTTTTTCTTTGGATTTGCCCATTCATTCCAATTGAATCCTATGGGTTCCATGAGATTTTAACAATCAAATCTTATCAAATCCAATGGAATCTGATGGGTTCCATGAGGTATGAGCTATCAAATCTAATCATATCCAAAATTTTAAGGTTCAGGGGCCGTTTATTTAGGGGGGATACAGGAAAGACCTTACAAGGTATATACCTACCTTGTGGGGTGGGGGCGGTTGATTAATCCTACGTTGACATTATTGGGAATTTCATCATCCCAACTGACGAACTCATATTTTTCAGAAGGGGTAGGTTGAAACCACCAACCAGATTTTTATTATTATCCATCATTAACCCTATAATAACCATTATTAACAGTATATTAACCAATGGTAAAAACCAGATCATCATTTCAGCAAGTACTTGTTTAGTCCACCTTGTCGGTTCCTTAAAACGTCATTGTCGAACCGTGGGCTTGTTGAGTAAAGCTTTTCCCTCACGGAAATGGCTTCATCGCCCAACACGTCCGTTCCATTCCGGAAATGGCGACCAGCAGTTGCTTTGTCACGAAACGAGCATGAAACCATAGATGTTTGGCCAGGCTATCCACATGATGCTTGCCTATATCAGATATTCGGCTGCTACAAGACTCCCTGGTTCCCTGGTTCCCTATCCCAAGTGCTCCATGTATGTAATGCGTCCCAACAGGAACCCTCAAATGGCCAAATGGCCCAGATGTAAGTGTATATAGTTTCAATGGGTCTGTTCATTGACGAGGTGACAAATATATATATACATGATATAGAATTATGTATATATCTATGTATATACGTATATAATATTCAGTATATATACTAACCAGCGAAGAAACAGAGAAGTGTTTGCGCCATCTCCGCAAGATCAGGCCGAATTGGACCAGGCCAAGCGCGGCTGTTTCACGGAGCATTGAGGGGAGCCTGTACTGTTACAGAAAGCCTTGGCTTGTTACGGAAAATGTTCAGAGTCCATGTTGACCTATCACTTCAGAAGCTTGACCCCGCAATTCAGCATGAACCAGAGTTGGATTAGTCCTGCTTGACATTGCTATACAAGGGTATGGGTCATTTGCACTGCTTTGTTTGTTTCTAGTTACAAACATGTGTTTTGCACTTCTATCATCTCTACTTCCGTTTTGGTGGAAACCCCATTTACATCCATATTTACTGTAGGGATATGTTAAGTAGTAAGTTGGCTAAAGACATGTGTTGGGTCACAGAACATCACCATGTTTGTTGATTAGCGTGAAGTCCCCATTGTTTTTTGGTTCAAACCATAATCTGATGCAGGCTAAATGTTGTTACAATTAATATGCAAACATGGTTGATAATTATCAAAATCCATGGCCCAAAATTGTGTCGTCTACTAAATATGTACATATGAATCAGCACATACAATATACAGGATAGAGTACAAATGCATGTAATATGTAGTTATATAATATGTTGAGAGGGTGCAGATATATGCAATTCATATATATATATATATATATTATTTTATTAGTTTATCTTATATTATATTATATATATATATATTGTTAGATTATTTTATATTATATATATATATATGTATTATATTATGTATATTATATATATATATATTAAATTATATATATTTTATTATGTATATTAAATATATAGTATATTATATTATGTATATTATATATATAATATATTATATTATATTAAATAAAATTATATTTATATTATATTTATATTATATTATATTATATTATATTATAATATATATTTTATTATATATATATTATTATATATATATTATATATATATATATAATAAAATATATATTATAATATAATATAATATAATATAAATATAATTTTATTTAATATAATATAATATATTATATATATAATATACATAATATAATATACTATATTATATTTATTATATTATAGATATATATATATATTACATATTATGTATATATTATATATTATATATATTATATATATATTATATTATATATTATATATATAATATATTCTATATATTATATTTTATTATATATTATATATATATTATATTATATTATATTATTTTTTATTTTATTATATTATATGTATAGTATATAGATATATATCATATATATATATATTTCTTATATTTTATTTTATATATATAATAAATTATTTGTATGTATATCTTATCTTATATATTTGATATATTATATATATTATGTCTTTTATATATATATTATAGTTTATGTATATTATATATATGTCATGTTTATATATATATATTATTATATATAATAAATTATATATATATGTATATTTTATCTTCTATATTGTATATATATATAAATATATATTTTATATTATATATAATATATTATATATAATATTATATATATTTTATATTATATATATTATATTATATTATATTATATTATATGATATTATATTATATTATATATATATATATTATATTATATATATATTGTATATTATATATATTCATGTCTATATTTTACATATGTATTTATTTAATTATGATAATATCATTGCATGTATGTGATCACACACACATATATATATTGCATAATTACCCACATTCCATAAATCCATGGGTAAATCATCATCTTGGTCGGCTCCAAGCCGCCCTGGCCTTTTTTTCAGGCCGAAAAAAAACGGGCAGCGCAGGAGGCTGAGAGGGAGAAGCAGCGGGTCTGGAGAACCCGGTCGTGGATCCAGAAGTGGAAAGAACATCCAAAAAACTGGGTTACCCACTGGTAAACTAAGAGTTTGCTATGGAAAATCACTATTTTTGGGTAAATTAACGAACGAAATGGCTATGTTCAATCGCTATGTAACAAATTACCAGGTATAAATGATGGTTGATATCAATGGATTGGGTCGAAAATCGATGGTTTCCGGCTGGATTTTCCCGCCGATCCATTGAACATATATAGTGGGTTTTTCACCACACCTATGGCCAATAAAATCCCATAGTTAACATATAAATGTTAATCACCTACTGAAAACGGTGTGTGTCTATAATATCAGCATGATTTAATATAAACATATATATATATATATTTATATATATATTTATATATATATATTATATATATATATCAACATATTTATTTCATTAACTATGATTCTTTTCATAAATAACACATGTCTATTCTACTGAGATTTCTAAGTTTTCACAAAGTCCATGGCGGTGCACTTTGTGGAGAAGCTTCATGGCTTGACCAAGAGCGGAAGTGATGAGAGTTCAGCGCAAAACTTGTGATTTCATGGGAATTTGATGGGAATTTTGGGAATTCCTACGGAATTTGTTGTGATTTGATGGGACTTTACTTGTGATTTCTTGTGATTTGATGGGAATTTGTTGTGATTTGATGGGAAATTGTTGTGGGAATTGACCGGATTGAGGTTCATATGGATTTTTTTTTTGCCTCCTTTCTTTGAGTTTGTGAATGCAACAAATTTCATAGACTTAAGGATTATATCATAATATGACCAGCAATAAAATTGGAAGCCACCAGCAAACGTTTGATTTGCAGCCAGGAAAATGTGGTTTTTCAACCAGAAAAATGAGATATAGTCCAGCAACAACCAGCAACGACGTTTCAACATTTCAGGGATTGACCTACCAGGAAACATGAACATTTTTGAACTGACTGGTGAAGGATATTTGACTGATTGTAATGTGAGATGTCGGGGATGTCAACCACCCATAGTCAACAGAGCTCCGGGATATATATATATATAGTGCTGATTGGTGGTTTGGAACATGTTTTATTTTTCCATTCAATTGGGAATTTCATCATCCCAACTGACGAAGCCATATTTTTCAGAGGGGTTGAAACCACCAATCAGTACAGTGAAGAGTATGTGAATAGCAGCCACAAACAAATGATATTTCTAGGAATGTCTAGGGTATCTGACTGGATGGGTGGTTTGATACTTGAAGAATATGTTGCCATCAAAAATGCAAATGCATACGGTGTTTTACACATGATTCAATTTTTGATATATAATTATATATACTATATATATATAAATATACTATCTATATATATATTATATGATCAGATAATAATATTACTTAATTTAATACAATTTCAATACTGTAAATACCAGCTAAAGGATTTTTTTGCAGGGTATCTAAGATCCAGGTTTCATGCTTAGTGGCGAAGCTTATCTGTTGATGGGAGCCTTCAAAAAGGTGGAGATAGTAGCAGCAGAACTGTCACCGTTGTGAGTCATTTGCCCAAGAAACATGGGACAGTTTCATTCGCAAAGATGGAAAGTTGAACCAGCTGAAAACATGGATTTCATCAATATGCTTTGGATAACACACATGGAAATTTCATCCGCAAGATGCGACAAACATGAAGCATATGCTGCTTTAATATGATCAAACGAAGCGTGTAGATAGATTTTGAACATGTAACCATCAATTACATGCTGATCATTTGTGGAGAGATGAGGGATGCTTCAATTTGTGCCCAGTATCGGCCAGTAATGCTTTTGTTTGTTGTATTGTGTCCTAATGTTTTTTTCCTTCCCCGTTTCTGTTATACATACCTTGAATCAGCCTTGTATGAAACAAGCACCCTTTGCCCCAAAATGTTGGTATGCTAAACATCTTCAACCCAGTCTTAACATATGATATCGGCACCAACATCTCAGTATTTTAGATGTTTTACCCGTTTGTACCAAATGTAAAAAAAAAACACAATCTCTGCCCCAACATGTTTTCCGCAACATGTTTTCACCCAGGCTGAAGCCTGGGTCGCTCGCATGAACGCGGAGGCCGACGCGAAGGCGGCCACGGCAGTGTCGGCCAAGAATTTGCATCAAGGGTGACTCCCCTTAGGGCGAATCGTAAGCACACATAATATATAATAATTATAATAGACAATCACTATATATATATATATATATATATCGTTTTTTCATATCTATCTATTGGTCATCTATTGTTGGTGATATAATGTTGGTGATATTGATTGGGTTTATTGAAGGGTGGATGTTGATCCTCCTTAGGAAAGGGTCACTGAAATGGGCGGTACACCGTTCAAGTCCTGTGAAACCAACCAACGTATCAGACCCCTATTCGATCGGAAACAAATATGTTGGTTTGTGGGTACAATGACTTGATCTATAAACCACTACCCTCTGGTAATTTAACATAGCTATTGAACATGGCCATTTATAGTGGATTTTCCCATTAAAAATGGTGATTTTCCATAGTGATGTGAAAGTTTACCAGAGGGTAAGTTTTGACAAGTAAAAACTATGGTTTATCTATAACTAAGACTTCTGGTGGCTTTGAATCTAGCGTTTTTCATCGATGATGTATAAGCGTCGGCCAGAACTGGGGGCCTGAAAAACCTCGCATGTCTGAAGCTGCCAAGATGGGGGATATTCTAAGGTTGTGGGGTTTCCATCAATAAATTGGGTTAATATAAACGCCATAATCATTGTAAATCGGGTATCATCATGATATCATGGGAATATTTTATGGTGATATATGATTTAGTACCTTAAATTAAGCATCAATAAATCGGGCAAAAATGTCCATGGATTTCCAAAATCTAGCCATATGTTTTGGTTCACAGATCTGGAAATGAACTGATCCTTCTTGGGATGATTCCCCTTGCTAACCCCTGCTAAGTAGGGTAACCATCACGTAAAATGGGCCCCCTTAAGAAAGGAACAGAAGTGTAAGTGAATAAATATGAATACCACAACTGATGGATTGTGGTGGATCAGTTTCGTCAAACGCGCGAAAATAGACCAACCATGACCAATGCGGGGGCTCAACTGTGCAGCTCAACATATCCACCGTGATCAGGTGAAATTGGTGAAATACCAATTTTCTTGATAGGAATAACTTGATGCAACAGGAACAATGGATTGGTTTATGGGAAAATCTACAGGAAACCATGGATTTTCCCATGAAATATGGGGGTTTCCTGTATTTTTCCCTCAAACCAATCCGTTGAACAGGAACATGACTATATGTTGAGGGTTGACTTGCACCGGCAGATCCCGGGCCCATGGGCTATGGCCAAATTTATGGTTGGTGCCAAGAATTGGCTGCCAAGAAAAACCAGCAAATGCTTGGTGGTTGTTACCCTCTGGTAAACTTTCACATAACTATGGAAAATCACCATTTTTAATGGGAAAACTCACTATAATTAGGGTATTTTCGATAGCTATGTTAAATTACCAGAGGGTAGTAGTAAACCACCCAAGTCGGTGGTGAAGAATTTTGAGACATATCCAGAAATGATGCTTCATTCTGCGAAGATTTCAGGTTCACATGGTTCACATGTGTATATTGCAAGGAAGGAAATGTGTTTGGAGCCAAGCGCCGTTTGTTCCTGGTTCATCATTATGGTTGGTTAGTCAAATCCAATTTGTCGTTGCACTCAGGCCGAAGAGAAGCAAAAAAAGGAGGTCCCCATGGGGAGCGAGAGTTTCCCAAGCGCATAGCTAAAGGCGGAGGATACCCCCTGTCTGAGGATCAGAGTCCATTTTTTTATTTATTCTCGAATTACATTCCGAAGAAAAAAACATAACAGACACAATTGGGCGAATTGAGGCCACACCTTTGATGATTTGAACACCAGAATTGTGCCAGCAGTTGGTTGGTGCTAAACCTTGGAATTCAACCATATATCTAGCCAATGACAGTTACATACAGTTACCAAGTCATGGCATGTCTTTTTATGCAAATGATACGAATCTACCTACCGCTAGAAAGCCGTTTGAGGACCTGACGGAAACCACCCAAAAACATGGCAAAACAAGATTTGTTAAATGGAATTGATATCTCCAACAGGATGGATAAATGATGGGCATGTGTTTGCCATTACTGTAGATTTGGGCTTACATCAAGGCTTACATCCGCCAGATCCGATGGGGAGTGCACCAAAGCCAGCAGCAACATTTGTTGGTTTTGCAAAGATCTTGCCATCAATTTTGGGAACAGTAGTTCAGCCAAATGTTATCATTAACCTTGCAGGACCATTGACTTCCAGCCTTCTTTTTCTGGTGAGCAAAAAATTGTGCCTCCGACAAATCGCATCTATATAGCATTGTATAGGAACTATATACCCTCTGGTAAACTAACATAATTATGGAAAATCATCATTTTCAATGGGTAAATCCACTATTTCTATGGCAATTTTCAATAGCTATTTTGACATAACCAGAGGGTAGGCGGAAAATCATCGGATCTTGATGGATTTCGGATGTTTTTTTTTACCACAGGAGGAGGAGGTGGCCAAGAAGAAGGCGGCCGAGGAGGTCGCTGGAGAGCTGAAGAATGAAGCAGGATATGAATGGAGATAATATATACTGTGTATATATATATTATATTTAACCAGATATAGTTAAGTTTATTAATGAGATATATATATATATATATCATATCATATAAGACGATATATATATATATATACCTACTATATCAAGGGTATGTATCATGAATATTATTTGTATATTGATGTATATCATATTGTTGGGATGCAATGTTTATATTGTTGTTGTTGGTTTACAGTATCAGAACAAAATATGTATAATTTATATGTTATATATATGTATATATATATATATACAGGAAAAAAACAAACATACATAAATAATTCGGGATATGATAATGGTGACTTGAATGGGATCGGATATCATAGAACTAATCAACAATGTATGGTGTTTGGATGTTGATTTGAACATTCAATATATCTGGGTGAATGCCCTCTGGTAACCTAGCAGTTTGCCGTGGAATCCATGACCCGTTTGAAGATGCTCTCTATTCTATTGACTATTGATTTATCTTGAAACTATATAAACATGACATGTTGTTCTCCAACAAACTGTTAAATTACTAGAGGTCAACCACTAAAAATCGAGTGTTTCACCACAAAAAAGCAGGATGTTAGTGGGATTTATGTGGGGAAACGCAACAATCGTTTGGTTTTTTTTGTGGATGAATGAATGGGTTTTAGGGGAAAATCTACAGGACACCTCCTATGATGGGAAGAACACAGATTTTTTCCTGTTTTGGGACAACCCCGCTTTGATATATATATATATATACATAATGATATATATATATATATGACATGGGGAAAGTATCAGATTTGTTTTGATATCATGCTGCATACCTAGTAATACATGTGTATATATATATATATATGCGTACTATGTATGCTCCTCATCATGTTATGTCTAGATCTGAGGGGTCATGTTGCCCAAGGAGTGACTTTGATGGAAATCAGGAAGAACAATCCAAATTCGTTCAGGGTGTGGCTCCCCCAAAGGATAGCTAAGCTGGTGCATAACTATTAATAAGAACTATGGTTGATTATATTGCGCACATCACGAATTATAGTGTTCTATGGCTTTATAATAGTAACAACCATAAAAAATATTAAATGGTTGTTCTAACATCACCATGTTGTTGGTTTTCATGTTTTTCATTTTTTTTTAAACCAACGATGGCCTTATCGGGGTTATCGGGCTCACAGGCCGCGGCTGAGCGCAAGAAACTCTTCCGGACGAAGTCGCAAGTCATGGCGGAGGAAGAGGAACAGCGACGGCAGGTGCCCCGTGGGAACCGTGGGTCGAGAGTGGCAGTGGTGTTTACACCGGATCTGTCGTACAAAAATAATGTGGGTGAAACAAAAATAAACCACTGATTTGGGAAGGGCTTATACCACCTATTCATGGTGATTTGGGGGATACTTTATTATTGTTTTACCCACATTATACAGTATAATTTCTATAAGTATGTCTATTGCATGTTATGGATAGATATGAATGGATATATGATTGCAAATATGTATAGAATGTGTATATATATATATACATGACTGGATGAATGTACAAATTCTATGACAATTGGCTGATTCCTACAACATATACATACATATACCATTGTTTGCTGGACTAACAAGTGTGAAGCAAAATAAATATTGGTGGCTTCCTGGTGCGTCATCACGATCAGTTTTCGCCCTACCACACAAAACATGTGCAACTTGGGCAGTTAGCTGACTAAAACACCGTGTCTTTGTCTCACCAGTCTCACCAGTGGCAATGTAGGATTCGTTGTGCCCTAATCTTGTACTTAACCGATTAACCGAGCATCAGCCGTCCCTGTCTGATCTTGTTTCATTTCTTGTGTCAATCTGAACGTGTCCCAGTCATTGACCCTTCTGTATCCTTTTCTACTGTTTGGAGGAGTACACAGTTTGCTTCCACATGCTTCCACAAAGCTTCAAGCCACGCATGATGCACCCCACTTCCCCACGGCATAGGAACGTGCGCGCAGACAAGAGGAGGAGTTTGGCTGTGCCATTGCCGGAGGCTTTGAGAAGGCGGCCAACAGCTATGGAAAATCGCCGTCAATAGGTAAATCATCTGTAGGTGGGCCATGGCATATAGCTATGTGAAATGACCATTTTTGGGGTACTTTTGGGATCGACATGTAGGGAGTTTTGCAGGAGTGTGATTAGGGCGAGCATACAGTATAGCATCCTGAAGCGCTAGTGAAATGACGTTGTCGTGTTTGCGCTCAATGTCGTTGTTGCTGGATCAATATTCGCTGGTTGCGTCGGCGCAGGGTGATTACGTCATTGCACAGAATAACATGCTACTTGGACTGGAAGGTGTCGGAGGATGAAGATTGAACACCCAAATATGGCCCAAACGCGACTAGAGAAACAATGAAAAAGCTTTGAGAAACAATCATTACCTCAGAAATAATGTTCTAAACAAAAAGTAATTAGCGTATTTTCTGTTGTGCCAGGGAGTATTGGCAACAAAGGCTAAAACCATGAGTCAGGGTGGTTTACAACGGTTTCAATTTGAACGAGAAATAAGGTACTCAGATACTCAACATTTGGCTCACGCCGTTGCAAAGCCAACAATAGTTGAACACGAGTTTTTTGCAGATCTTCTCGACCAATCAGTGGGTCAAGTTTACTTTGCTTGGCTTTGTCATTGAGATTGATTGCATAGAGATCCAATGGTGATTTATTTTCTGTCGGTACATCTGGCTCATGCTTACAGTGGTTTAGGTTGCTCTAAGTCAATTCATCTAGTCTATAACCAACATGACATGTTTACAATGATATATATATATATATTATTATATACATATATATTATCAAACATATATAATGTGTGATAATTCTTGCTATACTTCGTGCTTAATGGTGTGATACCATAGCCGATCGCACTGCGAATCTCAGGTCCGTTCAAGGCGAAATCATCGTGAAGAAGGGCACCCGCGGCGTGGTGAGGCGGCGTGTTTTGTGGCCATTTTTCGATGCGAAAACTTGGTAAACTAACATAGCCATGGAAAGATCCACCATTTTCAATGGGAAAAATCCACTATTTCTATGGCAATTTTCAATAGCTATGTTAGTTTACCGGAGGGTAAACTCTTGGGTGTATGGATGTGTACATGGTAGATATGTATCAACTTAATATATGCTTTATAAACAGCATAAACATAGCCAAACATAGCTGGGGCTTTGTGATGATTTGGGCGGCAGATCTTGTTCTGTGCGTTTTACACACTGGTGAACATCTACCAATATATCCATGGCCACCACTATCGGAATCTACGTATCGGAATCCACCAGCGTTTCTTATTTCAAATATTTTCAAATCATTACTATTCCAAATCATACAGTACTAGTTTAGATCCATTTAGATATTTTTTCGTAAAGTTTTTTATACGTCTATATAATATATAATATTATATAATTATATATGTACTGTATATATCTATATATTTTAGCCATAAACTTTTAATGTACTTTCTACGCGCCCCAGGGGACCCAGCGAGACAGATCCTCAGAACCGGGTCTCGGTGGCCTTTGACAAAAGGGAGAAGGCGGGTCCCGTGGCGTCCGCCACGGCGTCTCGGGTGAACTCTGGAAGTTATGGCCCAATTTTTACACTTCCCATATTATCCGTGGTGCTGATATATTTACCTACAAAACTGGGTGATTTTGGACAAGGGTAAATCTTGGTACTGTAAATATGCCAGCACCATGGAGCCTGCATGGGATTTTATGGCACTCTGGGAAAAAATGACTCCTGCAACCAGTTGGTGAAACATATCACTCAAATGATGTTCAAGATTTTCTTTTGATTACATATAGAAAACCACCCTGGGGGAAACTAGCGATGCTGAGCATCCACTACTTAAGTCTAGGTTTTTGTGCTATGGTGTCCTGATAGGAAACCATGGGTTTTCCACATCCGTTTTGGTAGAAACGACCTCCCCGGGATGCTTCTCGAGGCCAGTATTTTTTCAGCTTCAGCAACAAACGATGACCAGATTGCTGGTAGAACCCCCGGATCTGATGGATAGATACTCCACATCGATTCGTCCAGATCAACGGATCGGAACTAAAACACCCCTGGTGTTTTTGTTGTCCCCGATTCCTGGATTCTCCCGGGGAAACTATAGGCCCACTTAGCGAAAAAGATCCTGTGATGATCCTCGAAGTAAAAAAACTAGGCGGTTCCTCAGATCCTGACAGTTAGCGAATGGTTTTTGTGGTTTGGCAGCTTGTTTTTGACCACATATATACCCTCGTAATCTATAAATGGTGGGGTTTCCATATTTATGTCAAGAGGGAAACTGCTATAGTAGAAAGACATAGTAAGATTAGTTCAGTGGCTGGGGCATAACCACTCCACTAATCTCACTGTATACATATGCATATACAAATATAATCATATATGTATCTATATTCAAATATATATATAATATATATATATATACATGTACGACCACTAATTCATTGGGGTATCATAGACTATATATGGCTAGCCAGTTGCCAATGTTTTACCCGCCGTAGTGATGATGCCAGGCCGGTTACGCTCAGATCAACGTGGTGCACTTTGAGATTAAGGTGCTGGGCTAGGTGGATTTCTGGTGAATTTGGGAATTTCAATGGGATTTACCAGAGAGAAGTTGATCAGCAAATTTGATCACCCAATATCCATTTAATCCATTTAAATACTCTGGATCATTTAATCACAAATGGTGATTTGAAATGCTTTAACTAACAAATATGGGTTTGACAAGAGGAACTTAATGGGGATTTACCCACCAACTATGCTTAGCTAAGTGGCTTTACAATTCCGTTAACAAGGGCTTAACAAACGTGGTCTTTTTAAATCTTGTTTACAGAGTTTTATGGTAAGTTAGTGATATGTTTTTTAGACCAGGACTTAAGTGTTGATTGCTTCCAGGTGACTCAAAAATTTACAGCTGTACTTCTTGTTCTTGTGATTTCTGCTCTGAACAAGCATGTTGTCTCATAATGTTGAATCTTTATTGGGATTTCTTTAGACACACACATATATATATATAATATATATATATATACACATATTGTTTGTCTTGCCATTTGGTTTTCTGTGGTTTTCTTTCCGCACACACCTGTTTCTGTTTTAGATCATCCCATGGATCTTTAACAAGCATCATTTCAGCATGGTTTTTATAAGTCCATATTAAAGTCCTTAAAAATATCCCATTGACTGCGCAACAAAACTCCACTGTTCCAACTCGCCAATTGCCGTTTCGGAGCGCAGGTGACGGACGCGCCGTTGCAAAAGGACCCCAATGTCTCGGAGCTGATTGAGAAGCAGCTGGGCAGCCATCCTTGGATCTGGTACCATGGGAAAACATTTTGGAAAGAAAGGGACAAAAGAATATGGGATATAATATGATACAATGATTGATGACTGGCACCATGATGGGAAAAGAATTGGATATCAATTCATTGATCCGACATGAATCGGATATGTATATTAATGATACATATTCATATTCATTACTGTAGATATTCTTTAAATGTCTTTTTTTGGCCCATGTGAAAACCCTGTTCTTCACCTTGGCGCGGTTTTGGAAGAAAAGGAGTGGTTGGTTCATCCCAACTGGTGACCCATGAAACAACTGCTAAATTTGGAGCTCAAAACCCTGGTGAAACCCGGTGGAAATCCACGTTTTTTTTTATGTTTCAGTCGCCGAAATCACTGTTCGTTGTATAAAAAAAACATATTCCAACATGCTTCAGGACACATTCGGATACAATTCCTTGACATATGTAACATTACATGCCAATGACATCACACATCTTAAGATTTTAAGGCATTGGATCGGTGTAAAAACCAACGTTGGACTGTTGCGTTCCTGAGGATCATGACGCCCAGGGATGCGCGCAGCAAACAAGTGGTGCCCCTCGGTAGCACCATATCCCCATGGTATAACTGACTGTTTCTTTCCCTATAGACCACCCTTAGTTTTGACATATCATATTTGTGATATGATATAATATATTGAATATGGTATATTGTAATATATTGTATATATATTATATATATGTTGTGTATATATATAATTATTGTATATATATATATATATATTAATCATAACCACGGTACTTAGTTGGTTTTACCCACTTTGTATTTTAACAACCGGGGTGTTGCTTAAAAGGACGATCAAAACATCGATCCCAGCACATTCACCAGTTCGCCAAAAAGGCATGAGACACAGGAGTTCATATAGAAAAGGGATACAGTAAAACATTCATATAGTTCATATATATATATATGAGACACATGTTGTTCATATATTTTCATTGTTTATGGGTTTTAGAACGTTGATGCTCTGGATGTCAACATGTTTCATTCTTTGGAAATACATGGAAATAGATGGAAATAGAACATATCAACATATCGCCAGCATCGTATCGCACTGGGTTAATTCTATCCTCCTCAGAATGACATCACCATAAATGATGAATAGTGGGAATCATCCTTCAAACTGCCCATCCGGAATCCCAAAGTATAGAAAGCACATGAGGAGTGCTATGGAGTGCCCGGTTGGTTGATGATTAATTACAGGGGATTATACTATGCAATAGAATCTGCTTGGTGGTTTGGAACATGAATGGATTATGACGTTCCATTCAGTTGGGAATTTCAGAAAATCCCAACTGACGAACTTCATGATTTTTCAGAGGGGTAGGTTGAAACCACCAACCAGTAATTGATGGTCAAAATCACAATCGAACGGTGGAACCTTGCTACTAACCAGCGAGGGATGACACAGTGCTTCCCGGGACCAACGCATTAGGAACGAACTGGAAGAAGACTGACACGGGTCGCGTTTTCACCACCGGCCAGCGTCGCAAATGGATTGACGGAATGCCCAATTGGAGGTTTCCTAAAGTGGGATGGGACAAGGGTTTTGGGTTCCAGGACACCCCCAATTGGTACAATGAATATGCCGAATATGGATAAGAGTGACCATTTTATGTGGATGAAGAAGGTTGCAATGACAATATAAATGTCAGCGTGAATGTCCGTCATGATACCAATGATTTATTGATGACTGAATATGATGACGATAATACATGTTTGTAAAAACATTCATTGTCGTCGTCGTCGTCATCATCATCATCATTATCATCATCATCATCATCATCATCATCATCATCATCATAATCAAACAACGTCAATTCATTTGATTGGTGTAGACACATGTCATTCTGTGAGATCATTATCCCTAGGTATGGACTGTTGGCACGATGGGTACCTCACAATTGTTGTTTGTTGTTGATCGATTGGTTCAAGGAGGAAATCAGGTCGGTAGACCACTGAAAATCTATGGGGGCGCCTTCCTCATCACCATTGGTTTCCCCCCTTGATGACCTATAACTTAGATGATTAGGGTTTTCCAGATTGGGAAACTCCATTTTGATATATATATATATATATTTATAATTTATATGTATATATATAATTTGTATGTGTATATACATATATATATATAATGTGTATGTGTATATATATATACACATTATATACCATGATGATACTTTTAGGTGTCAATGACTCACGCATTTCCCTGAAGCCAGAATTTCACAATCTTGATCCATGGCAGGGTCATTTCAGCCCTGTTAACATCCGTACGCAACACTAAGCAATAGTTTCGTTTGGTTTTTTATAAATATCTATGAGAAAACCATGGGAAAAGCAATAACATGTCTATTAAATATCTATGAAATACCATATTAAGTACTGGTCGCTGGTTTGGAACATTCTTTTCCATTCAGTTGGGAATGTCATGATCCCAACTGACGAACTCAGATTTTTCAAAGGGGTAGTTATACCACCAACCAGATAATGTTTAA
This sequence comes from Cladocopium goreaui, assembly GCA_947184155.2. Classification (NCBI taxonomy): domain Eukaryota; class Dinophyceae; order Suessiales; family Symbiodiniaceae; genus Cladocopium; species Cladocopium goreaui. The sequence continues at coordinate 90,383 of CAMXCT020006639.1, read as the reverse complement.
TATATTACTGAAACCAAAAAGAAATCGAAGCTGTATCCCCACTTATCCACACTTGGAATCTTGACACATCACCAGATGGTTTGAAGGGTGTTGCGTTTCCACTGGTCGGACTGAGGGCATTGCAGTGCCTAAGACTCGGTGACAATGGCCACATGTGGGAGGAATGGGAGATTATCTGAGATGTTTCAGTTTGCAGTCGTTAGACGTCAGAACCTTAACATGCCATAACATGCCCAGAATTTTCTCTCCTACATGATGTTTTGAGATGTTTTTGAGAGGTTTAAGCCATTTTGGGGGTGTTTGTTCCGGCATCTAGATTGCCAGATTCCTCCTTCGCAGTGCATGCCATGAGAAAAACCCTGAGAAAATGAAGCGTGCCAACGTGCCATGGGCAAAAAGGAGTGCCGTGCATGTGAGGATGGCTCAAATGATTGGCCAACATGTTGAGAGATATTGATATGCCTGATATGCTTGTGTGTAATTATATATTTGCTATAATTACTACTCAATGCTACGCAATGTACGTACATATAACATCATATAACATGGTTTAGTATGGTGTGATGTGTTTTCTTATTCTTCAATATTCGATATGAGTTACTGTAATGCGGACAGCTGTGTAGAATATTGAACAAACTGCACAACAGCTTGTTAGCTTGTCATAACTTGTCACGTACACTGTTGGCATGGTCAGAGTCATAGGATGGCATAGGTCAAAATGTAGCAACATGTTAGAAATCCATGAATTTCCCAGGGCTAGACTAAAACTAGCCAATGTAACTAATTCACATACATGCCTCACTGCCACTGCACAGAAATCCGAAAAAAAACACAACGCCTGCACCGCCTGCACCACCATCCTGGCGAAGCCCTGCTGTGCCCGCTGCCTGAACCAGGCTCGCTGGATCGCGCAGAAGTACATTGAGAATCCCCTGATTGTGAACGGCAAGAAGTGCGGATGCTCAGCTGAAAACATGAAGCCTCGAGTAAGTTACAATTGGGAAACCGGACACTTAATATTATCACTATCTTACCATTTTTTCTTGTTGATATGTAGGATTTTATAATTTATATAACATGCGTTTATCTCCAAAAAGCTTCACGTTGGCGTTTCCGTCAGGGTTGGCCTGGGCTAAATGATCTGAGGGCTGGGAGATCGGGATGTGCATTTGCATCCCACCGAAGTTGTTGGTTAAACCACATTTGGGTGTGTCTGAAAATGTTGTGTAGCCCTAAACCCAATGGTTAATGATCATTATCCCCATTAAATGGCTATAATTGGGAATATACCCTATTTTCAGACAAACCCATTTAATTTCCGGATCCATCGCACTGCAACAATCTGAAAAATATTGAAAAATATTCAAGACATTGGAGAATACTCGAACTTAGCTGACTTCATCATAATAAAAATACTCAAACTGAGGGATATGAACAGTACCACAGAACACTTCAACGTACCCGACCTGGTTCAACAAACACTCTTCAGAAGGACAGCGACGATTTTTCAATCTATGGTGACAACATGTGACAACTGGGGATCCCCCATGACTCTCATGAAGCCCCCATGAAAGTGTTGTATACCACCTAAAGGCAGGATAGACAAGGTTTTCTCATGTTTTCTCCAGTTCACAGAAAACGTTCTGTCAATGTTTTGCCCCTCAAACTGATGTTTGACCGTGTGACCAGTGGTGCAGTGTCTGAGGGATCCACTGTGAGTGCAGGATTTCTCAATGCAGGGGTAAACGGGGCCCACGCCAACAGGGCGGCGCCGAGAAGCCGAGAAGCCGAGAAGCGCCGCGAAGCCGAGAAGCCGAGAAGCCGCGAAGCCGAGAAGCGCCGCGAAGCCGAGAAGCCGAGAAGCCGAGAAGCGCCGCGAAGCCGCGAAGCCGAGAAGTCGAGAAGCGCCGCGAAGCCGAGAAGCCGAGAAGCCGAGAAGCGCCGCGAAGCCGAGAAGCCGAGAAGCCGAGAAGCGCCGCGAAGCCGAGAAGCCAAGAAGCCGAGAAGCCGAGAAGCCGAGAAGCGCCGCGAAGCCGAGAAGCCGAGAAGCCGAGAAGCGCCGCGAAGCCGAGAAGCCGAGAAGCGCCGAGAAGCCGAGAAGCCGAGAAGCCAGGAGTCCAAGGAAAAAGAGTGAGGAGTTGAACGAACAAGACAGGACTTTAACGAAAGAGAGGCCGCCGACGAAAGAGCATTAGAGAAATGAAAGAAGGAATCCGAACGAAAGTCAGGAGCCCAGCGAAAGAGAGGGGAGTTGAACGAACAAGACAGGACTTTAACGAAAGAGAGGCCTCCAACAAAAGAGCAGTAGACAAATGAAAGAAGGAATCCGAATGAAAGTCAGGAGCCCAACGAAAAAGAGTGAGGTTTTAAGCGAAAGAGAGGGGAGTTGAACGAACAAGACAGGACTTTAACCAAAGAGAGGCCTCCAACAAAAGAGCAGTCGAGAAACGACGAACGAAAGTCACGAGTCCGACGAAAAAGAGTGAGGCTTTAAGCGAAAGAGAGGGGAGTTGAACGAACAAGACAGGACTTTAACGGAAGAGAGGCCCCCAACAAAAGAGCAGTAGAGAAGCGAAAGCAGGAATCCGAACGAAAGACAGGAGTCAAACAAAAGAGAGAGGTTTCAACCGCAAGAATTCCAATAGGATTGTTTCAATTGAATGTGTTTTTAGATCTATTGGTGTTTCCTTCCATGATCATCTCTGCTTGCTTAAGCCATGTGCACCTGGGAGTCACCCTCGATATTTTTTGTTCGACTGCGCCTCTATCTTGTATATTCAAGTATGCTGAGCCGCTTTTTGGTTCGAGCGCCTTTAAGATTAATCAGTTTTCGTGGCTAACCGCATGGCATTGAGTCTGCGGAAGTTCTATTCCTTACAGGTTCTCCGGAATGGACAGATAAGACGCATTCGTGTTGTATCCTGCAGAGGTGATTTGCTTCAATTGCGATACTATTGGAAATCTTTTTGTGATCTCTTGTTCTCCCTCCTTGTTTGCGGGACTGATTATCCATTGAAATTGACGGGAGCATTGCTTTCGACTTTGCAGTGAATGGCGTGATACTCATGCAGGAAGTGAAAAGAATGGGCCAGCAGTAGCAGAGATTGCCTGTAGAATTGGCCTTTTGATGCCTTTTGTCTGCTGTTTTTTTTCAAGCAAGAGATTTGTTTGGTCGAATGCTTGGGGAGAAGATTTTCCGGTGAGAGAATTTCAATCTGTGCATGGGCGGATTGACGCGTTGTGCATCGTGTCTGTCTTCTTCCGCTGGCAAGTTCTGCTCCTTTTTTTAGTGGATGCATTTTGATTTTGAAACAGTTGGAAAAGTGATTGATGCGGTGTTGCGCGGCCGTTTCTAGCCACAAGTCTAAGTAAGTCGCATTTGTCAAGCGCACGGCACAGAGCCTGCGAGACATGCATCAGAAAATGTTTTGGGATTGACGGGATTATTTTCTATCGGCCTTGCCATTACAATCCAGGGTCGACCAGCATTAGATTTTACCAGACTTGCAGTTCATTTTTACCTCGAATGATTCCAATGACAGGGGTGGTTCGTTAGATTTCAAGACGATTTGCCTTTAAGCACTGCGTGCTTCTGGCATGCAGCCATGGCCAAAGCGCTTGCCAGGGGGAGCTCTGAGTAGGAGGATTTTAGATGTTCCATCAGCTTCTTCGGCAGCAATCCAACGACCTAGTGCTCGTGCTGCAGGAGATGTTCCATCAGCTGATTCGGCAGCAATTCAACAAGCTCATGCTCGTGTAGCAGGAGATGTTCCATCAGCTGATTCGGCAGCAATCCAACGGGCCAATGCTCGCGTGGCAGCAAAAAGCCGCAGCAGAAAGAGGAAAGCAGCAGCGCCGTCAACTGCCGCCCCTCCAACAAAGAAGAGGGTGCGCTCTAGCTGGGCTCCTCGACCGGACTGTATCGAAACCAGTGCAGTAGCGCAAAGGCTGGTGACGGGTCGCTCTTGTGAGAACTACATGCTCTTGCTTCATACATCTTTGCTGAGCCCTGTTGACAAGGGGCCCACGCAGTCTTTGCCGGCCGTCCGTGGTCTGACCGCCATGTATCAAGGCCAACCTGTGTTTGTCCTCGACTCTTTCATGTCTCGAGGTTGCCAGAAGAACGATGTGGCTAACATTCGTCAACTGGCCAGCGGGGAGTGGATCCTTGGAGGGGTGGTGACCTGCAAGTCCACTGAATTGTCTAACCTTCGCCTCCAGTATGAAGTTACATCCGTAGCACGTGGCCGAGTGACTCTGAGGCAGTGCTGTGGGGATGAGGCGGTGACGGTGGTCGACCCTGCGCAGTCCGTTCACAGAGCACGTGCTATGGCCGACGACGCTGCGGAAGCTTTACAGCATCGGCCCCTTCCTTGGATGTCGGCCAATCCAGAGCCGTTGAGTTTGCGCGCCGTGAAGCCCCAAGCAGCTGTAGAGCATGAGCGCCAGTTTCCATACCACCGAGTGCAACCACGTCAGGATCGTTCGCGTTTTGAATTCTGCTTAGATGTTCCTTGCCCGCAGATTTGGGACATGACGCCGTGGCGGTGTCGCAGCTGCGATTCTGAAACTTGGCCGGTGACAGCAGCAGATGTGGATGATGAATGCCTGCGTTTGGGTCTTGGTACACCTCTTCGTTTTACTCAGACTAGGCATGGCAAGGTGTCTGCCTCTCCTCTACTTTTATTTTGGTTGCTGATGATGCTGTACCGTGACATGAACCTGCATGAGGTGCGAAGGAAGTTGCTAGATTTGTACTCCGCTTCCACATTGCATGCTGCGCAAATGACCCCCTCGCTCACTAATGTGTCTCAGCTTCGTTGGATATTGATGTGTGTTCCAGACCACCACGCTATCAAAGATATCTTGTTGAGCTGCTTTGCAGACTTTGTGCAGAAGAGGGTGGATCTAATGCAGGAGCGTCAGTTCGTGTACAATGGTCAACTGATTCGTGGTGATGGCAACTATGACCTGGCAAAGGCAGTGGTGCGCTATGTAGAAGGACAGAAAAGTCATCCCTACACAGTTGCTTTCGCTTGGTGCGGGGTGGATGGTAGCTTGTTGGTGCCAGTATCGTTTGCCCAAAGTGAGTCTTGGCATTGCATTGAAGCGTCCTTGGCGCCGTTGCTCCGGAAGCTCAAGCAGGCGCGACTACGGGCCGGATTCAGTTTGGAAGATTCTATTCCGTGCTTCCATGCTACGGATTCTTACCACAAGCATCGGCAAAAACTCTGCAAACTATATGGCTCAGTTTGGAAAGACTTGCGCGTGGAGGGCCAAGCACCTACGCGTTGCAAAGATGCTTTCTGCCAGGTAGGTGTGATTTCTGAGGAGGCAAGTCAGGCAAAGTGGTTGCTTCGTGTCACAGGCGAACCGATGCATGACCTCTTCGCTTTGCGTCGATTGGCTTCTCCAGCTGCCAATGATTGCCGTTCATTTCTGGCAGATCATGAGAGGTTGATCCTGCGGCTTAATGCTCCTGCCTTTCCTAGTGGGTCATCGTCACATTCGATAGCCGATGACGTCGACATTTCAAACAGTGCTCAACTCTTATTGCAAAGGTGTGTCAAAGAGTCGGCAGCATCTGTGGCTGATGCCGTGGCGGCTTCTCCAACCGAAGTAGCCGAGTTGCGTGAACTCATGGCTTCTGAGAACGTGCAGCAACATATCATCTGGCATACTCTCTTCAGTGCCGCTCCTCCACAAGGCGTCCTCGTTCGTATAGGCAGGCTGTTGGGGGCTTCTTTGCATGCCAGGCATGCTGAGCTATACAACTTCTTGGGCAAGGACGATTTCGTGGACGAAGTTCGGCGGATGGAGGCTTGGTACCAAAGGCCACGGCGACAATCTCGCCGCAGGCATGGAATACGGCGAGGAAACAAGCAATCAGAAGAAGTGAAGGGAAGAGCCAAGGTATGGACAGCAAAGGTTGCCGCTCACTACGCTCGCATGCGCGCGCCTATCCGATTGCAGGGATTCATGCGGTGGCGGGAGGCAGCTTTGGCGCTGCATGCTGCAGGGATTGAAGCTCATTCTGGAACAGTGCCTGTGGAGCGCCTCTGGGCAAGATCCTGAGGAAATCCGCTTCAATGCAAGCGCTGCTTTGTCCGCAGCACAAGAACAAGCGCTCGACAGAGCCTCGCAGGAAACACCCTTACATTGGGAAGACATTCCTGCAAGTGACTTCCTGCTAGCTTTTGCCAGTGTGAATCACCTGTGTTCTGTACGGCGTTATGGAGACTCTGTCTGCGCACTGCTGAATCGTTTGGGCTATGATGTCACCCACCGCTCCACGCATGCAACCCAGTTGACACTCCTCAACTTGTGGGGACAAATCTGGAATCCCATGCAGGGCTCTGGGATCACATGCATCTTTAGCGAGAAGCTTTTCGGATTGCTCGCAGCTATTGCTTTGGCTTGGTTGCAGCAAGACAATGCAATTACAGTGGGACTGGTGCTGCTGTATCGCGCCAGCGTGGATGTGCTGGAGGCGTGGCGCGAGACTTTACCTCAAGATTGGCAAGAGCGGCTCACAGTGGCCACACCCGAACAAGTGCAAGGAGATTCCTTCGACAAAGTCGTCTTCTTCTGCATGCAACGACGATGGCCACATGAGAGCAAACCTCAAGGCCACTCTGTCCATGAGGGGCGAAGATTGGTAGGCCTCACTCGAAGCAAAGCAGAGCTGTTGGTTCTTGCAGAGTGGCTGCACTACAGTGACTTTCCAAGCACTCAAAGATTTCAAAAAGAATTTGGGACGGACGGCTGTGATATGAACCAGGCAGACCTACTTGCACAATTCAGCCACAGGTTAGGCTTGCAACTGACTGTCCCCGCCATCTCTTGGACACAGTTGACTCCTGCTGAAAGAGATCGCCAAGGGAACATGGCAGCTGTGACCTTCTTGCAGCAGCCGCAGCAATGGCAACAGATCTGGAGCAACATGCAGTGGCAACCGCCGCAACGAGAGGTTCCAGGCGGGCAAAAAAAAGAAACACATTTTATAGCCATACGGCCATACCCAAATAAATAATCAAAAAAAAATGGAAAACCACCAAATACGAAGAATAATGCATTATACCAACCCCTCCAAAAAATGCTCTACGAATTAGGGAATGACTTTAAACTTTTTAACCCACCACCGAAAAAATCAATTACACCTATAAATCTGAATCCCAACCAGTGTTCTAATGTATTCTGCTGCTAATCTCCGTGTCTGCCGCGCAAGCTCAGGCATTCCTAGTGCACTGCCGTCAGATCAAGAACTTGGAGGGATTTTGCTTATCCCAGCCATGCCGATGGTCAATATGGGGCATACCAGCATGTTTGTGCCTCTGAATTTCATTTCCAAAGCGGGACAATACACAGGGCACCATGCGAACCAGCTCACCAATCAGCTCATGGATTTTGCGTGCAGGCAGACAGCCGCAGAGTGCGGGGCTACGCACGAAATCCGACACCACAAACTCAAGCATGAGGAGGTCGGTGGAGCCGAGTACTATACCCAGAGCTGCAACTCCCTGCGCGCGGCGCATTTGCTCCTAAGCACCAACGACACCACCTTACTCAAGGTGTACCACGGTTGTGGTACTGAACTTCAACGAGGTGACGTCTCGAGCTTAGTGGTGACAACAAGGGACATGGGCACCCTGGCCGTCTTCTTGCGCATCCTGATTCGAAACTATTGCCCCAACCAGGCCCACTAGTTTGCACACCTTCTCACATGCGCACGCAAACACTAACCAGAATATCATACAAAACTTGTGTCTAGAACTTCCATTACAAGGAAGGTTTCCAGCTAGATGTTGGTTGACCAGTCTGATTGACGCGCAGGTGGTTCAGTTCATCCTTCAGCACAACGAAATGCAAGCCCACGTGCAGTTGAACCAGCACATGCATCATGCCCTGGAGTGGACCGACTTTGCCCATGGAGTCTTAGTGGCTTACCTGCTGCCGGAAGCTGTGTGAAAAAAGAATCATAAGGATGGATTGCAGCAACGGTACTTTACAGAAACATTCTTCCCAGCAAGTCTGCTAGCGTGCGAAAGAAATTTTGCTACAGAGATGACGGTCAAGAGACATTTATTGATGGCATTGCCAGGCTGTTGGCCGTCTTCCGCCAAGCTCTGCGGACCTGACCGTGATCCAACCCGGTGAGGCAACACATACCGTATCAAGAGACTTAGTATATCCCTTTTGGATCCTTTTGGGAGATAGAAAAACAATTCAATAGATATTGTATTGATATTGACATGACATGATGTTGACTATGATTCTGGTCCCTTGTGTTTCCCACGAACCCGGGCACGGCCATTCTGGGCTTGAGGCAGACCCTGGAAAAAGACAAGCACGTCTTCAAACCCATTCCTCTCATGTGCCCCAAATGGTCACAGAACCAGTGTCTGCCAAAAATGCCGCATTTGTTGTGGATACTTTGCCGAGAAATCTCAAGTAAAAAATCACCCATTGTTCACAACCGTTGCAGGTACAGAACCTGGTTGTCTCAGCGCTACTTCTTGAAGCCGCAAGGATTTGGACGCTCCTCAGATCGCATGGAGTGCAGGAGGTAGAGATGCAATTCTTGAGGCGAAGTTGGTGTTTTATGTCGATGTCTCAGTTACTGTGTGGTGTAAAAAAAAGCAAAAAACTTGAAGTACTTATGATTATAAGTGGAATGTTGCATATGTTTTTTGTCCACTCACGATCTTTACGATCCTTGCTAAGATGGATGGATGGAGAAATAGATAAATAGATAAACAGACATTCACATAGAAAATTGTTAAACTATCCCCCCCCTTCAACCCTGGAATATTTGGGGGGGGTGTAGGTCAAGAAATTTCTGAGACATATTTCACCTGACCACATGAAATATACCCTCCCTACATACTTTTTGGGCTTCCAAAGGGGGTGGGGGGGGGTCCTCCGGATGCCAGACTTTAATTTAGATATATCTAGATATGCCAAATTGGCTATACATAGATCAAGAAAGCAAACCGCGCATGACCTCCGCGAACCCTTGCTCCTATTCTCTCAAGATACTCAGAAACGCAGCCCTACTGCTGCAATGGAATTTATTGGGAGGGGTGCTTCTAGAGCTGTAAAATACCATGGTTTTGCAACTCCCCCCTCAAAAATATCAAAAAAAGTCTCAAGCAAAATTTGGGAAGAAACAATTATATAAAAATGCACGCTTCAACCGGTTTGCACGTACCTGACTACATCCGCAGGTGCCCGTTGATGCACAAAAGAAAGCGCTAAACTTTTCCATGTCTTATTCTACCGTATATAAGCTCAAAACAAATAGCTGAAATATTTCTATAGGTGTGTGGGGAGGGGTGACACCCACCTTTTTCGAAATATTTCAGTTTTTACCCCCCCCAACCCCCCCCTTAAAGGGTGGGGATGTTAAACTTCATTCAGTCATCACCATTAGAAAAATTAAACACTTTAACCATGCGATTCATGGTCCACTGGCAACCGTTTAGCGACATCGCCAGGTTGCAGACAGACGAAGATTTGGAACTGATCACATCGTGTGGTCGAAAGCTTCCACGGGCCAAGCATAGTTGATTCGTCCGAGCAAAACAAAAGGACGTACTGTAGGACACTGTCGGTAGATTTACAATATTTTTTTGCAGATGGTCGTGCTACATTTTCACCAGAAGATCACTACGCAACAGATTGTTTCTGTAATTTTCCCACTTTGTAGGTCCTAAATTTTTGGCAATCTCAGACTCATCTTGTGGTCTCTGTTGTCAATGAAAGAATCACAAAGCCGTGAAGGCATGCATCAAGACTATATACATATCAAGCTCCCAAACATACACACACACAAAACAAATGGATTGTAAGAAAATGAGAGATCCCCTATCAACTTGGTTGTTCACTGCAAAATTATAGTCATCTGTGACATCTTTGATCTGGATCAATTCGAAAGATCACCACGACTGAGGAAAGTCCCATTTACACTTTGGTAAACAAACATAGCTATGAAAAAAAGTACCATCCTTCACAGGTACATCAAGTGTGACCATGTTATTTTCAATCACAATGTTAGTTCACCAGAAGGTAACACACGATTCAAGTTCCTTGGTATTCCAAGTTTGGACCAGAAAAAAAAATTGGTCGGTCGAATCATCTTCCAGCCAAATTTTCTCCAAGGGCTGCGGCCAAAGAAGCCGTTGCTAAGCGATCTGCACAGAGTCCGCAGTGCTCCCGTCAATTTCAATGGAGAATCATCCCCACAAACACGCAGGGAGAACAAGAGATCACTCCAATCAAGCTGACTTGACACATACAATGAAAAAAAATTCCAATACTATCCCAATTAAAAAACTGCAGGATACCACGCGAATGCGTCTAATCTATCCATTCCGGAGAACTATAAGACATAATTTTTTTGCAGACTCAATGCCGTGCGATTAAAAACGCAAACAATAAGATAGAGAAGCAGTCTAAGAAGGCTCCCAGGTGCACATGGCGTATATATACGACCCCCAGACCAACTGTAATCAGCGTCGCAGCGTCGCCCTGCCCCCGCAGCGTCGCAGCGTCGCAGCGTCGCCCTTCTCCCGCAGCGTCGCAGCGTCGCACTGCAACCGGAGCGTCGCAGCGTCACAGCGTCGCCCTGCACCTGCAGCGTCGCAGCGTCGCAGCGTCACCCTCCTTCCGCAGAGTCGCAGCGTCGCAGCGTCGCAGCGTCGCCCTCCCTGCGGAGCGTCACAGCGTCGCAGCGTCGCAGCGTCGCAGCGTCACCCTCCTTCCGCAGCGTCGCAGCGTCGCCCTCCTTCCGCAGCGTCGGAGCGTCGCAGCGTCGCTCGCTCGCGGGCCCCCTTTCCCCCTGCACTGGGATTTCTTCCATCCACAGTATGGGGTCTGTCGGAAAATGGTATATACCCTATACCCCCCCACAAAATGGTAAAACCGGGGAACTGGGACAAGACAGGTTGGAGGTCATGTGGGAGGCTGTTATGTTTCTGTTCAATGTTGTAAATCTAAATGTTTGACTGTTTCTTTCTGTTAATCTTGCTAAATGTGTTGTTGAGGTTGTTGTGATAATGTTTGGTTTGAATGAAGGGGATAATTGGGTTTGTTCAATCCTTCCAGTTTGAAGGTTCTGTTTCCGACGTCATCGTATTCTATCTTGACGATTTTGTAGGATTGATTGCTCCATTTTGAGTTATACTCCTTCCTCTCGGTGTAGTTGTTTTTTTCTTCTCAAAGACCTTCACCATATCATTCACTTTGACGTCTGGATATTTGCGAGTGTTCTTTTCCCTCCTTGTCAAACTCACCCTGACGTTCATATGGTTCTTGTCGTCGTGGGCATCCTTGGGTTTCATTTTGGTTGATGAACAATGGTGTCGTTGTATTTATCCAACGCCTTGGACAACATCACAGTCCAACTGCCACGATTAAACCTAACTCTATCGTGTATCATATTTTTCATCGTCCTTATGAAACGCCCCACAACATTAGCGTGTGTTAGGGTGACGACGTGAGTGATGCCTTCTTTCTCAAAAAAGTCTTTTACACCCGCTTGGAAGGCACGGTCATCATCACTATAAACGGACATCGGAAAACCCATTTTGTTGAAACTCTCTTTCATCGCCGACAATGTAATTGGTCCGGATTTTTCTTTCATAGGGACGACGTTTGCCAACTTGCTGAAGATGTCAATGACCACCAACCCGTATCTCGATTCGTCGTTCTTGATGGGAATTTTCGTCTCTGGTTCTTTGGTAAGGGGTTTCTAATATCCATTATGTCAACCTGATATTCAAACCTTGCGAAGGGCGCGGTGTAGGAATTTGAACCCCTGTATTTTCTAATCTGTTTGTTGGGTTGTTTCCTCATAAAGTTTTCCACATCCACCCTGTTGATGGTCTGGTCTTGTTCCTTGGCTTTCTTAAGGGTCTCATTGATTGAACCGAAGCCCGTTTCAAGATTGTAATAGACATTGCTTATGATGTCATCTCGGGATAGTCTCCTTGCCATATATTATAATATTATTTTTTTTAATTATCAACAATAAAAAATATACTTAAAAAAAAATACCTATATATATATAGTAAGAGTAAATAAGATGACTAAATTTGACTGTGGATGTCGTATAATGACAGTTGCTATAACCCTGAACGATAGAAAACAATCTAATCGGAACTACTTGCTCAAAACCTTCGTGAATGTTTGTGGCAAGTGCTACAATGCTACAAGAAGCAAATGAAATTCCAATATATGGAAAACAAACTTATGGAGATGGAACAGCAAAAAATGGAAATGTTTTTGGAAAATGAGGATGAAAAACATGACACATACTTTGACCTGACAGAGTTGAAGGAACATCTCAAAACCCTCCCACCCAATGAAAGACACAAAGTGAAGGATTTTGAGAGGTTAAGAAACCTCGCCAATGGACAAGACCCAAACGAAGGAATGAGTGAAATAGATATGGTTATAAAGGAACTGGAAGAGGAGGAAAGGGAAAATAAAAACCAACCCGAACCCGATAACTGAACGAACCCCCAAAAACTACTTAAAGAAAAATTACCTATATATAGTAAGAGGATGCTATTTACTTATAAAAACCGTGGGTGTTGTAAAAAAGAAATGACTAACCAAAAGGTTTTATTGAACAATATTTTCCCTGCTAGAATTTGTGATGAGATATGTAGTTATAATCTTCACTGTTCAAAATGTAAAGACTTGAGAGAAAAGGAGTATAGATATATAACATACAATCAAGACTACTTTGAAGATAAATAAATCAATTCAGTAGCAAAAAAACAAATACATGTCTTTAAAACAAGGATGGAAGCATCGCCAATAGATTTGTTTGATAATGTGATTGACCGACACATGAGAAATAGACATATTGATGAAAAATCCTACACTGAAGAAAGGCATATTTCTTCATGCGACTAAATCTTATGTAAAGAAAAACTTAGGACATACATATCAAATGCTTGAAGACCTTCACAATATAAAAGCAATAAAAAATTGTTGGATGTTTCCTGGTCCTAGCTTAAACCGTTATTATGAATTTACAAATATAGATTTCAGATTAAAAGACCTATTCAAACTGTTCAAACACTATGAGCATTATATTAATCAAGATGAAATAAAATAACACCTACAAACAGTGATAGATACTTAAAGAAAAAATACCTATATATATATATATATATATAGTAAGTGAAAAATGCCAATGATTGGAGTTAGTGAAGAGGAACTAAAAAGAGGCAGAGAATGATTAATGAATTTCATACAAAAAAATCTTATCCTGATTATAACTTTATAGAATATGACCTACTGCTTAAGCAAAAACAATCTTTAGAGCAATACGCAGAGTATGGAGAGATAAACCACGACCTTATGAAATAAATTTATGAAAACATATTTGATAAAGATTTAATCAAAAAACACGGTGAGAGGATACACCATAGAGGAGGAATGACAGCATTACAACAAAACTATTATACACTATTGTCAGTGTTGGGATACTTGATTGACCAACGAGGACTTGATAGAGACACAATCATTTTAGTGTTCTACAACATCAAAACAATTGTTTCTCAATGTTGGGATGGAATAGGTAGTGGTGATGAAAAGTGGAGACACTAAACCTAACGATTAGTTCATAATATCTTAATAAAATATATTATGATGTAATCCACCCTAAAACCACCTTAAAGACATAACCCCTTTAAATTGTAGAGGTATAATGACTGACAAAAAGCAGTGTTCTAAATGTAAAGTTTTTCAACCGTTAGACTACTACAAAAATGAATGTAAGCAGTGTAATAAATGCTTAGAAAACAAACGCAGATACAGGGAACAGCACAAAGAAACTTTAAAACAATATTCTCAACAATACTACGAAAGGAAAAAGGAAGAATTAAGTGATAAAAAGAAAGAAACGTTGGAATGTCCAATTTGTAAATGTGAAGTAAGAAAATATACAATGAAACGACACGAAGAAAGCATCAAGCATCAAATGAACATTAATGGACACTATCTCATACAGTAAAACCACAACAACCTGTTCACCCTACCCTCATCCAAACCAAACATTAATCAAACAACTCCGACGAAACATTTAGCAAGATTAACAGAAAGAAACAGTCAAACATTTAGATTTACAACATTGAACAAAAACATAACAGCCTCCCACCTGACCTCCAACCTGTCTTGTCCCAGTTCCCCTGTTTTACCATTTTTTTCCCCCACATGTGTACTTTTAAGAAGAAAACTGATGATTAACCAATGGTTTTTTTCAGGTACCCATAGCCATTCACCAGCATGTCCATGTCGGGCTTGGACCTTGGAACCCTTGTTCGAAGGTCTGCGCCAAGGTACTTTCTCGTTTGTGGTCTTGCTCAGGTCAAGTGTCTGTCTCAAGGATCCCCATTGAAACACGACGGACGACGAAAGACGACACAGAGAAAAAAACGAGCAAAAGGGTTTCAGGGGTTCCTCTACGGGACCTCCGGGGGAAGAAATTCCAAGGGTTCCTCTCCGGGACCTCCGGGGAGAAAAAATAAAAATAAAATTTTTAAAAAAATTAAGACGGGCACATACCATTGAGAAAAACACATAGCATGTTTTATGCATATTTGCAATGTTCGGTCGCAAGTGTTCTTCCCCGGGGTATGGGTTTGTCTCCGGGATTTTATTTTATTTATTTTTTTTTTGGCAGCCTTGAGCGCGAACCTTCACTGTGGGAAAACACTTGGCCTTGAGAAATCCTTCGAACATGGGAAAATTTTCCGGGAATACGGTTGGGAAACCAGGACCTTTGAGGAGGGGAAAAAGAAAGCACCTTTGATACAGGGAGGAGGGTTGAGACAGGCACATACCATTGAGAAGGTAGAAAACCCTTCGTCCAGACTTTTGACTTGTGACCTGATCCAAGAGGTTTGATATTCGCCAATGGGTCCTGGTGACAAGGTGCGGCGGCCTTTGAAGGATTTGCTGGTTGGTTTCGGGAATGGTTTCAGCTGTTTTTGTTGGGCTTGTGTCAGCCAAAAAACCCTAGTTGACGGAGTTAAGGTGACTGACTATTCTCACATTTACTATTCCAAAAAATGGGGAGTCACTGTAGTGGTTGATGTCTTGAGTCTTGATCTAGAGCTAACGTCACACCACCTCTTGATGAGTTTGGAGATTGCTCTGACGTTGACTGGCTACTGTGCATAGGTGGGTATGGGTCAGAATCCTATACCATGTTCTTTCTACGTCAAAATGTAAAATAGCATGCAAGCGTATGTATGTGCATTCCCGTTGTAACGGTCCCACAGATGTTGAGATATTCTGCCAAATCATTGCGAACTTATCCGTATCTCTGGATTAAGGTACTTACCTTGTTGATGGCTAGGCTAAATCCTATATTCTTTGACTAATTAGCATGTGATTATTAGAGTTCGAAAACTTATTAAATTGGTATATCCAATGGATACTAAATGATAAACCTAGTTGTTTGATGCTTATATAACTCCACCATATTTATATATATATTATATATATATATGTACATATATCAGTTATTGACGTATCAGTTATTGACGTATCAGTTATTGATAAACATGGCCATATGTTGGTTTACTACAAAATTAGCTAAACCCCTATTACTTGGATGAATCAATGGAATGCACCATTAAACAATTAAACAATCATCGAATCATCAATGTAAAGCAATTGATTGATTTTGATGAACTAGATTAAACCCATACTTGTATAATTTTTGTTTATTACTTAACCCCAATCGGTTAACAAGACGAATATGTTAATGATTAGAGTTTTTGTCATTATATTCCTTGATAACGATGATCATCTATATATCAAATGGTAACATAACAGAATAGTTTCATAATATAATTCACCAATTAGATTATGATATAATTCCCTTGCACCTAACATTTTCAACAGCCCCCAAACAAAACTCGAAACCATGGCAATTCTGAAAGGTGGTCTCCACTGGCAGCTTGGTTTTACGAGGACGGGAACGGGGGACGACTTGCGAAAAAGGCCCCAGGTCAGAATCGCTATGGTGGTGCAAATGACTCTAAGAACTATGGTTTATGGTAGATATATATATATATATACAATTCCTATGGTTTATAAACCAACTAACATCACTGGGGGGGCATCACTAAACCAATATATATATACTATTGCTGGTTGGTGGTTTCAAACATGAACTTTATTTTCCATTATGTATGGGATGTCATCCTTCCCATTGACTATGATTTTTCAGAGGGGTAGGTCAACCACCAACCAGATTCCTATGGGGGGGGGGGCACCACCTTGTGGAAGACGTGGGGGATTTTTCAGCAAACTATGGTGATTTTGAACCAATAGAAAGGGGTATGTAGACAACAGTGGTGATTTTATGATGGTTTTTGACGTGATTTAACGAAGAAACCTTGGGATTAAGAAAACATACAACCACCAAACATGTGGAGTGATATCGGGTTTATGCTAGTTTTCTGTTGGTTCATAACCACCATGATTTGTAATACAATAATTGTTAAACTTATGGTACTTATGGTGGAGTTATCTACAGTGAACATAGCTGGGGGGAGCCACTTTGCAGGATGTTTTAACATGTTTCAGCCAATTCCTTTGCTGCTCAGAATGGTAGTTTAGTTGTATAGTTGGCTGACCCAAAGCACCACGCTGGTTTCAGCTGTTTTCGTGTGGTTTGATAAAGAATTGGGGATCCCTTTTCGACACCGAGAACATGTTGCTGAATCACTGTGGAATCTCATGGTCTTGGGCCCTTGGGGGGTTCCCGATTTGTAGAATCACCCAAGCGATTCATCCACCAGGACTGTTATCTCCGCTTCTCTTTCGCAGATTACAATCCAAAGAGGTGCACGGCGGTCCTGAAATGAGTTGGTCCAATGATAGATACCCAAGACATTTGCGCACAACACACGGGGCAAAAAGTGATCAACTATCATCCTCACTGGAATGACGGTTAGTAGGGGTAGCTATATACCCAAATAGCCAAAAAAAATCAGATTAGTGAAAGATGTGAATATTTACCCTCTGGTAAATTAACATAGCTGTAGAAAATGGTCATTTATAGTGGATTTTCCCATTAAATATGGTGATTTCCCATAGTTTTTTGTTAGTTTACCAGAGGGTACCCAGATCAACTCATCAACTATGAGTGTTTGTTGGATGGTTACTGAAGGGTTACTGGCTGGTCCACATCCGTTCGGCACAACGAGTAGCTTCAATGACTTCACCCATGGTGGAAAATCTCGGGAAAATTATCGCGGTGACCCTGGTGAAAGCAAGCACAGTGTGATGTTTTTTTGTATAGTGAGGAAAGAGAATGATAAAACACCACTTTGATATATTTGGTATATTTGTTTAGGAATATCCTTGATATATTTGGCTAAACACCATTTTGTTTTCAAACATCAGATATATTTGGAACTGGAATGCTAATCACTTTGATGCTCGAAGGCTCGAAACAAGTTTTACTCTCACATGCAACACGAGTTTCCATAGGGGAAGTTCATCCGGAGATGTATTTTCCAATTGACTGTTCCCATCAAATATGCGTTATTCACATCTTGGAAGTCCCAAAATTGCCAAACTTGCGCCAGAATGTGATTGAAATGATGTTCACCTCCAAATGTCACATAAGTTTCCAGGTTTCAAACATCAAATCAACAGTTGCTCCAACACCAGGTCGTCTGGACAACCTTTTGGAGGTCAGTGGTCCCGTTATTGTTGGGCGCTCCAGGTTGAAGAACAAATATTCGCACCTGACCAACAATTCCATCTCCAAGCACGCTGAGGACTCCGGTAGATACCGGCAGTGGCGTGGCTTTAATTCTCCTTGATTTGAAGATGCTCATGAACAGTCATGAACCCTCTGGCTATTTAACATTGCCATGGAAAATCACCATTTTTAACAGGTAAACCGGTAAACCATCTATAAATGGGCAATTTTCCATGGCTATGTTAAATAACCAGAGGGTAACTATATTATTATACTAGTATCTGATTGGTGGTTTGGAACATGTTTATGACTTTCCATTCAGTTGGGAATTTCATCATCCCAACTGACTTATATGATGTTTACTGCTTAGTTTGATTGGTCCACATGCATTCTGATGGTGGACTGTTTGAATCTATTTGAAAGACGCCCATCACTTGCTCGTTCGCTCACTCGCTCACCATCACTTACTTTCCTTTTTGGATAAGCATGATTGTTCCATTTTTCCTACCGGAACATTGACCTGGGTTTGCTTATACCAAGTAAACTGCTTTTGGGGAATCTCGTCCGAAAAAACAGAACATGTGGCACTTGAACATTGCCCTTTGGTCATTTAAGATAGCTATTGAGCCTCACCATTTTGAATATGTTTGAATAAGGTAAATCACCTATGGGCCATGTTCGATAGCACATTATTAAATTACCAGAGAGTATCATAGTTTGTTTTTTTTGTCCAAACGCCACTTGGTGAGTGTCCATTGCAATGTGACTACCAGAAGCTACTGGACAGGGTACTGGACATGGCCAGCTGCGTTTCCTGGATGATAAGCATAGACTTGAAGACATCCATGTTCAATCCTAGACCTTAGATAGTGATTTTGAATGATTTTGAATATGACTTATGTTCATTTATTTTCCATCCCTAGACCTTAGATGGTGATGTTGAATATATGGGTATGGGTCAAAATTAGGTACCCCAATAATTGGATGGTCAATACTAAACTAGACTAACATCTGTGGTCCCCTAGGTCTTCCATTTTGACCCACATCCATATATATTATGTCTTATTTTCCATCCCAATTGGAATGGTGATGCCAATCGACTAAGCCTTAGTGCGAGTGGTTTTTTCAGGGCTTCGAGGAGGAAAAGGAGGAGACCATGTGGCACAGTGAGGAGCACGGAGCTCAATGGTGAGAATAGATGTGGGATATAATGTGGGCCATACAAATAGTTGATTTTCCCATGAAAAATAGTGATTTTCCATGGTGATGTTAGTTTATCAGAGGGACTTACATAGCTAATATGGGTAAAATAATAATAGCCAACCATTTGGGAATTTTTTATACCATCTATTTATGGTGATTTGGGGGATGGTTTATGAAATTGTTTTACCTACATTAGATGTTTTATATCCATTGATATCCAGTGTAGATGTGTGAAGTGCTAGCTATTTGGTTAGCTATAAGAATGAATCACTCTCCAGTCATTCCATGTATTTCCATGTTAAGCATTTTTAGCATTTTTAAAATATGAGAATATTACATCCTACTATACATGATATTAGTGACTCCTCAATACTAAAAACGCTGGGGCCGTTAAGAACGCGGCCAGTCCACCCATCAGCCTCACCGAAACTGGCTGAGGTTCAGGGAATATCTCATGACCCTGGAGAAAGAGGACGAGGCCACGACCAGTTATGACTGGGGCACGCATAACTATGGAACATCACCATTTATAGTGGATTTACCCATGAACAATGGTGATTTTCCATAGTTATGTTAGTTTACCAGAGGGTAAATATAACTATAAACCAAACTTAAATATATTGAATATTCAATTGATTACGGCATAATGTACGTATTACCCATCTATATCCATGTTTAGCAATGCCAAGAAAGAAAAGTTAATCTTCACTACTTTAATGTGGCTTTGCTTGTCTATTTGTTTGGGGCTACTATACCAACTGCAGTTGTAGCCCCCAGGAGTTGTTTCATCCAGGTCCTGGGATGTCCTGAGAGTTACTAACTATGGTCAGAAATGATCAAATTGTAGCCATTTATAAGCCACTAAGGTTATGTATCACTTAAATGCAACTAACCATGATCAAGAATTTCGTTGTTTACTTGTTAAACCCGTTATCTCAGTACCACAATCAGTGTTTCATATGTTCGTTGTCTACTAAGCTTCTGACTGTCACATTTACATACAATTACACATTGAGAACTGTGGTTAGGTTTGTGTTAAGTTGCAATCATGGGCCAGAACTGTTTGCTATCTATGGCCATACCTATCAATACCTATTACTTTACCATTAAATACGGGGGATGAACATCCATCCATGAACCTAAAAATACCATAAAATAGCTATAAATACCTATTAATACCATATAATACCATATAAATACCATATAAATACCATATAAATACCATATAAATACCATCCATTTCACCCAGTTTGAACTCCCAGCGATTTTTGACCCAACCTCACAGGATCCCTGGGCCCAGCGCGTTCAGCCCTTGATGAAGATGGCGGTGCTTCGATCGCTGGAAGCCGTGCGAGGACCTGGACGTTTTGGGCATCGTAATGAACATGTAGATAATATGGTACATCTGTTGTTTTTAATGACTGTATCAAATGTATATAGCGAAAACATTATATCATATATATATATATATCCTATTATATACATTATTTGTGCATATATATATATATATATATACATTGCAAAAGCAGGGGGATCCTCTCACAAGTCCCTGATTCAGGGCTATGGGGGTCACCCGAGAGCCAAATGAAAAGAGATGTGTTCAACGGCGCTTCCAAACAGAAAGCTGCTGACTGTGCATATATATATATATGTATATGTATGTATATATACATATACATATACATATATATATATATTTATACATCACTTTGATCACTATGTCATGTATACAAATGTGTTTACATCACATGGAGACCGTCTGCATATATATATACACATCTATGTGTATATAGAACATACTGTGCATGGAAGAAACCCTGCACAAGTCGGCAACTATTGGTAGCTACGAAACACGGTAAATAATGGGATTATAATGGGATACACCATCTACCAACTAGTGCAGGATTTCTTCCATCCACAGTATGTGGGTATACATATGCACTATACTATACTTTGTATGTATATTAGATACACACATACTTAAGTATATGCGTAATGGAAATGGTGGTTTGTTGATGCTGGATCATATTTAATTTAGACCCTAGAATTGGTATATAAGTTTTTTTTTTTACAGGAGCAAGCCGAAACCCACCGTTGGAGCTTGTAGAAACCAGTATGATGATAGGTAGATGCACCATTTTATCACCATTGCATTCAAATATAATTCCCATGATACGGTATACATATAGATATGTTATTATATGTATCAAAAAAACAGGTCATGGCTGCCATGGCATTTTCAAGGCCCAAGAGAATGTGGTGCATCGCGCTAGTTCCTTCGATGCTGGGCTGTCGGGACGTCTGGGTCACCCCAAAACATTGTAGGGTCAAAACGATCAAACATGTTGCACCGATCGCATTTGAACAACAGCTGTTTGGTGAATTTTGTCTCAGTTTGATTCATGTTGCAGAGGAGGAGGAGCAGCGATATGGGTTCAGCAATTCCACTTTCCTGGCGTTTCAAGTACGACAATGAACACTGATTGAAAGAAAATTACGTAAGGCAGGTCATGATCATGAAACAACCATGGAACCTGACCATATGGTCATGGGGTCCAATCGGTTTCAAACCGCCAACCATGTTATGACGGGTGGGGGTATTATCCAAGCACAATGGGATATGATATCATGGAATGGCAAGCATCGGAATGGCCGATGAATATTCATTATAATGATAATACTCCAACATGTCCAACCCATGGATATCACCAGAATGGTATGGTTCTATCATGAACATTACCAAATACTGAGGCTTTAGGGCTCATGACAAAACTTGAAGACAAACTGTTTGTGAGCAAAATGATAAGCATGAGTCACCAAACCAAGAGCTAGTGGCGATAAGGCCACATGTTCAGGTGATTTTCCCTTTCCATAGGCCATTCCTAGGCGTTGCATATGGTAGGTACCTCTAATTTAGGCAACGCAGTAAACCCAAAGAATCAATTTTTAATCTACCTAAAGATTCAACATGTCCTAATCAAAAACCAGAAATTTCGGATGAAACGGGTCGCCTTTTTCTTGGCCCTGGAAATCCCAAGGAACTCTTCGGCTACGACTTCATGGTAGACCAGGATCCCCAGTCACGACTGGATGATTTGGGCCATGACTGAAGAAACATTCATATACTTGGGATCTGAGGGATCCAGGTATAGTCATATAAACATATTATATATAATTATATATAATTATATATAATATATAATATATAAAATATAATATATAATAATTATATATATACATATAATATAATATAATATATATATAATACAATAATATATATATACATAATATATGTAATATATATATATATAATATAATAATATATATATATACTGTATATATATTCAGCAAAACTCCTGTGAAACACCACACATGATTTTGGAAGATGAGTCTACTGGAATTGTCTTGAATTTCTGGACATGGCGATGTTTGGATCTCACATTGTTGAGCGTATGTAACTATGATCCACAGTAAAAAATCGCCAGGGTTTGAGGCCCACCGCTGTGCATCAACTTGTGGAACAATACAAAGTTCCCCGGTGTCATCAAAGGTAGCTAGCTGGCAAATCCACCATTCTGGTCGAAGATTTTCCCAGCTATAAACCTCCATTTACAGAGATTTTTCCCAGTAAAAACATGTAAAAACTGTATTCAGTTCGATGATGTTTCATCTAAACCTCCATTCGGCGATGTTCCAACCGGCCACATTTGATTGCCAGAGGGTAATCCGAATGTAATCCATGTTCCATGGAAAGGACATAATCCTCGTAATGCCAAATAAACACATGGAGTTGTTTTGTTTTTTTTTTCAATGTTGTATTTTTTTGGGGGGAGAATAAAAACAAATTCAATTGTGATTTCACAATTGATCAAAACCTTATTAAAATCCATATAGAATATTGCCCAAAAATGGATTTTGAAGCTTCCGCTCATAATAAATTCATAACCTGAATTAGACCAATGAATATAAACGAACATGTTCGATTTCAAAAGGCGGAGCCTAATAAGCCAAGCACCTCGTCAGGTTAACTAGTTCGATTAGAAGGCTGAATCACCTTGTTCAGTATGCTAGTCTCTTACGAAATTCAATTGGCACAATTGAAAAGCGCATGAACAAATTGGGAATGGACCGTAATGGACCTAGTTACCCTATGTTTCCCTTAGTTTTTCTTGTTTCAGGGATGTGTAGTACTATAGACTATAGGGCTACAACCGGGGACTAGGGGAGATCGCTGACCAGGGCAGGTGAGGGTCTACTGATCCTGAGAATGTGGGATGACGAAGCGGGTGGATTTAGGGGGACGACTTCATGATATCTTGCGAATCGATGTGTTACTGACTTCACAAAAATCGATTCGCTGGTCGCCAATGATCAGCAATCCCCAAAATCACCAGATTTCTGGGTATAAACCCTCCAAATTTAGAGGTTGATTCTTGGGTTTACCATGGTTTACCATGGTTTGCCATGGTTTACCACATTATAAGGTTTGTGTCTGAAATCCGCGTTCAAGGAGTTCGGACGCTGATCGTTCACGAAAAAACATGTTATCATCATGCTGCCACCTTCGTACAGATCCTATCCCAACTGACTTACAAGCCCGTCGGCAAAAAAACAAAGAGCATGTGTCATCAACATATCCGTTGCATTGTCGAAATTACATACATAATTTGAACCCAGGATTCATAAACCAGCAGTTTAGTAGTAGGGGATGTAGGGGGTTTACCAAATTTGATAGATACTATAATATCTATAAATATAAGTAATCTATGTATGGTGTAAATTTTGCTGTGCGCAACTAATTAACCAACAGAATCTCTAGAGATCTCCCAACGTGGCATGTGAATCCTGACCTGCAGCCGCGAGAAGATGTTTGTGGCAGAAAAACCAGCCAGGCACATCAGCTACAAAATCGTTTCAAGAAACAGACATTTCGCAAGATGAAATAAGGCATTTTTTCACATACATATATAATCATATATACATAGCGGAAGCAAAATAAACTAGATGTATTGAGAAAAATAGTATTTCTGAATATCTCAAAACATGATAGACATAAGACACAGATAGTTACATAGTGTAAATACACATTGGCTACATTTCAGCATGTATGAACTGGTCATTCTGCTTCCATTGTTTTTGTAACTTTCCTGGCAAGGGGCATGTTGCGGCGAGCACAGCTAGGTTGGATGGAGCGACTAGAGTGTAATATCAAATGTCTTTGTTTCCTTAACTATCAGTGGTTAGGAAGGAGCGGTTCGGAGCTATGGGCATCCATATTCCCAACGACAAATTGGGGAGCCAAGGAGCTACGAATATCGAGTTTCCCAAAAACCGATACTGGCGCCTCCCAGATACGTGTCAAGCCCACTCAGCAGATTCCCCCCCCGGGGCCCATCCTTGACCGCGGCGGATGCCGACGGGGGGTCTGGAACGGTGCTTCTCATGCCGACGCCGTGGTTACCTGGTCCTTCCAACCAGGCCGGATCCGATTTTACCAAAGCCGTCATGATGGACCCATGGGTATAGGAGTCTAAGCCCTGTCTTTGACAAAATGATCTTCGCAGTGGATACTGCAATCTGTCATCCAAACAAACTCCCAAACATAAGGGTTGGGTTGGAGTGTTTTTTTTTTGTTTTTTCGTTTGTGGTCATTTTATTTGATTTTGTTCGTTTGTGATTGGTTTGCATGCTGACTGATTTGCTAGTAGATGTTTCTTTGCTGGAGGTTCCTGATATTCACAAAACAGATAAAACAAAGTGATTTCATTGTTTATTCTTCTTTACACAATTAATGTGCATCCCAATGAATTCCATGATGCTGATTAACATTGTTACTATTATGCTGACGATGACGATGAGGATGAGCAGGATCTGATGTCCCCATCCAAGGCAGTAGGAGCACAACTCTTTGATGCCATGGACCTCTGTGGAAAACTTTGTTCTTCGATTGTTAAACCATATATATATAATATAATATAATATATAATATAATATAATATCAATATCATATAATATAATATAACATAGCATAATATAATATAACATAGTATATATAATATAATATAATATAACATAGTATGATATAACATAACATCATATAATACAATATAATATAATATAATGCAATTTACTATAATATATAATATATAATATATCATATATAATATATCATATATAATATATCATATATCATATATAATATATAATATATAATATATAATATATAATATATAATATATAATATAATATATATAATATATATATATAATATAATATATAATATATATAATAATATATAATATATAATATATAATATATAATATATAATATATAATATAATATATAATATATAATATAATATATAATATATTATATAATATATATAATATATAATATATAATATAATATTTAATATAATATATAATATAATATATAATATTTAATATATATATAATATATAATATATAATATATAATATATAATATATAATATATAATATATAATATATAATATAATATATAATATATAATATATAATATATAATATATAATATATAATATAAGATATAATATAATATATATTATATATTATATTATATATATTTCCATATGATATGTTTTCCAAATATATTAATCACAATCATCAAAGTAAAGGGGGCATTTTCCATCGCATTTTCTGGTCCAGCGCTTGCGCAAGGAGGGGGCCCTGTCTCGTCTGGAGACCCATCTCGTGCTGTCGGTGCACGGAGGGCAGTGCAGTTGGGGTGTAAAAACCTGGGTATAAGACATCCCCCACCTTGGATAGGTAGTTTACCCTCTGGTAAACTAACAAAAAACTATTGAAAATGGCCATTTATAGTGGATTTTCCCATTGAACATGGTGATTTTCCATGGCTATGTTAGTTTACCAGAGGGTAATCCTTTAGTCTTATGCAAGAAATGGAAAATAACCACAGCCATTAAAGCGTTTTGGACAATGAAACAAGTTTGATATATATATATATACATGGAATATAATCCTCCACAACTATAGTTACTGTAACGTCTCCAGCTAGAACCCAGAAGTGCATCCGCAAGTAGTCTTCACCAGAACTCGAAAATTCATGTGAATCATCAATAATACCATTGTTGATTGCTCATTATAGGAGGCTATACTACCTGTATAGGCCGGCATTATCATTATCGACAAACGGGCACAGTTGCAGGAATATCTGGCAATGACGTTCAGGCACAGCTGCTGGATCTTCAACTGTCAATGACTGACAGCAATATATACCGTATATACATATGTATATATATATATATACATATGTATATATATATATATATAAACATATATATATACATATGTATATATATATATATAAACACATATATATATATACACATATATACATATATATATATATATATACTACCCACAAGGACACCTGATAGAAGAGCGATGAACACCTGACACCGAACGAATCTCCGAATCTCCGGTGAGTCGATGCGATGCTCCGTCGGTGTGCGTTGAGCATATCAAGGGCATGGCGGTCATGGATTGGTTTCAGGGAAAATTTCGTGGGAAAGCCATGGGAAAATCTATGGTTTCCGGTTCCGATTTTTCCCTTAAACCAATCCATTGAATGGCGGTCATGGAAAGTTCTTGCGTAGAATGTCGAAGTTTTGTGGGTGTCAAATGGTGAAGCTGAAGGCTGAGGCTGAAGAGATGCCTGCGTTTCGGGGAGATGGAATGACAGGAAGCTATAGTCAGTGGGTAAAGACATCACAATTGGGTCATTTAAGCAACACATCATGTGGGGAAGCCATTTGATAGCTACTTGGTATCCAAGATTGGCAATGGATATAGCAAGCATCACCATGGTATGGCCCTCCCTAAAGTCACATGTGTACAACTTGGTTTTCCCCATAACAAAATTCTATGTAGATCTATCTACCAGAATCTACCATAAACTGTAGTTAATCTGGTTGGTGGTTTGGAACATGTTTTATTTTTCCATATATTGGTAAGAATCATCCCAACTGACTTTCATATTGTTCAGAGGGGTAGGTATACCACCAACCAGTAATGGTGATTATTAACCATCATTAACCATATAATAACCATATATAAACCATTATTAACAGATATTTACTTCCCATGATATTCCCATTTTGTGTTGGTTAAATCCCCTATTTCATCGCAAGCCCAAAACCCAAATCCCTGGGGTCCTTCAAAAATGTCCACGTGGGATCCACGAGGCTCAAAAGAGGGCATCCTTAAAATGAGTAGATTCCATAAATGGGGGAGCCCCTAAAATGGTTGGTTTATAATGGAAAATCCCAATCTCAAATAGATGATTTAGGGGTAGCCCCATTTCAGGAAACCTCCATTTGGTGAATAAAGATAGATCTATAGATAGATCAGATCTAAGATAGATCTATAGATCTACAGTTGAATGGTGCTTCTGGACCCGACGTTCTAAACATCTGGAAAACCCACGTTTGTTGGTCTTATT
Source organism: Cladocopium goreaui (assembly GCA_947184155.2). Lineage (NCBI taxonomy): Eukaryota > Dinophyceae > Suessiales > Symbiodiniaceae > Cladocopium > Cladocopium goreaui. The sequence goes on along the minus strand of CAMXCT020006639.1, from coordinate 62,940 downwards.
TTTATCACAACATGTCAGCGACATTCCGATGATCCAGCAGAGGTTTGGAGAAGTTTATGGACACCAGTGTGATCCGACCGCTCAAGGCGAAATCAGGCACGGATTGGATTGCGAGTCTCGTTTTTTTTTTTAAACCCATTGGGGGGATATGGACAAGCCATGGTGACCATGGTGACCATGGTGTCCTTAAGACATGATAAAAACAGTATAAATGCTGAATACTCTTCAGAATCTCCAGATCTAAGAATTGTAGAAATTTGATTTACTGTAGGGTAATGCAATAGTACATATACAGTAGGTAAACTCATGGTTTAGGAATGTTTAGGATGTTGTTGCTTGTTGCGTGATATAAAGAAACAAAGTCGTAGAGATTTCTATTCCCGGACCTCCATGCAGGCATGCAGACAGACATGCACTGATCCTGGAGCCTGATTGAATAGAATATATGTACCTTAAGTATCTACTATATATATATATATTTATGTACTAAGTGTACTATATATATATATTATGTCATATATATATATATATTGTATATTGTGTATGCATATGGATGATTAATTACAGACTTCATAGTTATACAGAAGGAATAGACCTGTAACCATCCCGGGGCTGGGGCCTGCTGAAACTCTGAAGGTTCACCGGAATTGCTCGAGTCGCCGGGAGCCTCAGAGCTCGGTCCGTTGTGGGTGGCATTTTTTGGGCGAACGTGGACTGTTGTGGGGCAAACATAGCATGCTGATTGACATATTATATATATATATACATGGATATATATATATATTTATCAACTATATGATATTTCTGTGTTGTTATAATCGTGTTGATGAATCAACAATCAACATGGGCGGTTTTTTACGTTGATTGGGGGCCCTTTTTGGGATTATGGACCTACATTTCTTGGGGACGATAACCCAAGAATTCTTCAGGTTCCCTTTGGCAAGTTTTGGGGGTGACACAGTCCCTTTCTTTTTTCGGGGACCCAGTTTGATCCATAACCAGCCGTAGCTGCAATGAAGCAACACAAATGATGAGATAGTCTGAGATATCCAGCTTCGTTTTTGACTCATTCAATGAAACATAGGGCAGAAGTGTGAACTTGAACAAGCAAATTAAAAAAGAATTAAGATATCACAGGATCTCAAAGGAAAAAATCGCACTTTTCAAGGAATAGTCTCCATTTTGAGCAGCTGGCAGCTCATCCAAGGCCAAACTCGATGGAGGCGGAACAGTGGGGGACCACAGGGATAGGATGGTGGTGTTGTGGTGGGATGTTTGGATCATTTTGGATCTATGTTTGAGGGAATATGGGAGGTATTTTGGGATATCTTTAGGAAAGATTGGGTTCATGAATACAGTAGGAAGCTGAGGCTAGCTCGCATGGGTCCAGTTGTATCTCCAATTAGATAGGTTTTTGGTCAAGCAACTGGGAATCAAATCGACAGACTGTGGAGACGTTGGATGAGACACGAGTGACCAAGTCGACAACAGCTCGGCTTAAAGTGGATGAGTTTCCAAAGAAACATTGGCGAACATGAGCGCTGAAAAATGCCACTTAACATCGCAGGATCGCAAATCTCCTTCAATTTTGGTGTACCTTCTGAATCCTTCCAACATTGAAAATCTCTGAACATCTATCAACATCTATGGCAACCTATGACAATCTATGAACATATATGAACATCTATGAATATCTATGAACATCTATGCCTCCTATTTTTTTCCTCTTATTCTAGTTCCTCATTCGAGTTTTTCTTCCCCGAGTAATCCAGGCCAGGTCGTTCCCCCAGGACGTGTGCCGAGGTCGCCCATGCAGCCCTTGGTGCAGCAGTATCCCGTAGAGTTGGGATTGCCAAGATCGTTATGACATTTGCGGGCGCTGAGTGAGTTGGGTTATGTACCCTCTGTTAAACGTTTACAAAAAATGATGGAACGATCCACCATGTTTAATGGGTAAATCAACTATTTCGACTGGGCCATTTTTAATAGCTATGTAACAAATTACCAGAGGGTAAAGCTGAGATACTTTTATACTAATTTAATCTAATGACCCTAGTAGCGGAGTTGTTTTTTCAGGTGATGTTGATGTCTTCCATCATCCACTCCTTGGGGAATCTCTCTATTTTTGGGGCTTCCTTGACCAAATCTAAGTATAGCAACCCCCAAAAAGATGCCCAAAAGTGGTTCCAAGATGAATGGTAGTAGCTCAATGATAGTTTTACATAGTTTTACTGTATCTATTTTGTTTTGCAGGTTTCCAATTATCTATCTTTGGGGGGACCTCACCTCTAATTTGCAAACAAAAGAAGTGGCACTTTGTTGTGTGGATATGTATATAATTTTATATATGGATATGTAATCAAAGAACAGAGGGGATATATACTGTAACCATATTCCAATTAATAGCTTGACCCTGAGAAAAGAATTGTCTTCCAACCCCCTGTGTAGCATGGTCGTGATGTCAGTTGTAGGAATTGGTAATTAATAGGCTATATAATAGGGATACTTGGATCCAACTGCTTGCTTGTTTACTGCTTGTTCAAATTTGCAGGAGCTGCATCTTGCGTGTTTTGTTTAGCCTCCGATTGAGTCTTTCGCTCCTGTTATCTCCAGACCCCAAATTCAGCGACCGGACCTAGCTCGAAGTGTGTGTCCGCTGAGAAGGTGGCCGTGAAAAAACGGCAGCCAGGGCTACTTGACGAGTTCATCAAGTTGCGCCAAGAACGGACTATGAAGGACGACAACCAAAGGTTCCTTGTTTACGACAAGGCCAAGAAGCACCGCGGCCCATTTCGCAAACTTTCCGTGTCATTTCAACGCACGAACCCCAATATGTTTTTTTTTAGCTTCCAAACACAACATGGCACAGTCAGCACCACCCCAAGGGGTCTATGGTCTATGGGCCAAGACCGTCAGCGTTCAGGAAACCACCTGGCGGCCACCTTTTCATGCTGTCTTGGGATCGGCGGATGCGGGGATCTTACCCAAACCGCACAGATTCGAAGAAACAATGGAGATGGACATTTTGGAATAATAGGAGAACGTAGGGGTCGCACCTGTGACCAAAAAACAATTGGATACAATTGGGACACTCAAAGAAACCCACTGGTGAAGAGCAAAAGTCAATAGGCAGAAAATAGGGCAAAAGAAATAAACATCATAGGCGCCATCCAAAACTCGGGATATCACTGGTGTGAACCAACCGGCGATCATTTTGCTCCAGCACTGGAAATCCATGAAACAAATGCATACCCAGCTTCAAATCAAGTGCTTTCCGATGATATAGGTTTTATTGGCTCAATAAGATCAACCCAGATCAACTCTAAAGTGGAAAAAAATCGAAAAAAACCTTCATAGACGGTTTTTCAAAGCTATGGCTACAAACCCAGTTTTCCCAGTTTTGAGCTAACAATCAATCCCATAGGTTTGAACCACATTGGTGTTTCACCTAGGGAAAATTTGACCTCCACTTGGCTGCATCCAAGGGCTCGGAGCGTCTCGGGAAGTCTGCCGCAAGGGGAGGTGCAGCTTGGGGGCATCTATTTGGGTGAATGAAGCCATGGATTATACATGAGTCAGATATGGGGTAATATTGCGATATATAATGATATATATATATATATGTGTGTAATAATACATACATAAATATATATTAATATATATGTATATATTGATATTATATATGTATTATTGATATTATATATGTATTAATATATATATCATAATATGTATATATATATCATAATATGTATATATATATATATATCAATATATATATATATATATATGAATATATATATATATACATAAATATATGTATATGTATATAATAATATAATATATGTATATTTAATTATCAACGATACAATCTTTGAGATGTACTTGTACATGTGCCACGGTCAAGGCATTTGGATGATGTAATCGTGGGGGATGGGAGTAATCCATCCATTGATGCAGCTATATGCATGTGTGTATACATATATATATATATATAATACTAGGTTTCCCATATAATTTACCATGACATCCCCACGATTTACCATATACCTATATATGATATGATATATATATTATATTATATTATATATATAATTATATATATATGTATGATGTGTGTATCACTATAGGGATTCCCATGATTTCCCACTGGATGGGTATAAACCATACAACATGTCAAGTCCTACAGATGTTCCACTGTCCAATTCGGGAAGAAGGGATTCTTTGCCGGAGAAGGCATGGAGAACTCCATTCTTGATGGTATAACCGATGGTTTGAATTAGATTTGCCTGATTTAACCAACAAAAATAGTGATCTAATGGGATTTAACATTACTTTTATAGCCATATATAATCATACTAAACCAACACAAATAGTCATTTCATGGATCAAACTTCGCATCCCAATTTCGACCCGGGCCGCCGCGGCCGTTCACGCCGCAGGGCACTGCAGCCGGCAGCGAAGCCAAAAGTCAGGAAGCTCTGACTGGGCATGGTCAAAGTTGTTGGGTTTAACCAATGACAACGGGAATTCAAGATGACAACTAATGGGATATTCATGGATATGATGGGCATATTTTCTGGGATCCATAGCCATAATCAACATGATTGGATCTTTTCCGCACCAGCGGATGGTCATCAATCCATGTTGGTGAGGACACACCCATGATATGGATTCCAATTGTGGGATGGCCATATCCCATATTAGCACCAATGTTTTGACATGTTTTGACCATGGCACATATGGAGAATATGGAGAATATGGATAAATATGGGACTTGAACTGTTGAATAATATATTGATGACGACTATATCTGGTTGGTGGTTTGGAACATTTGGATTATTTTTCCCATTCAGTTGGGAATGTCATAATGCCAACTGACTTTCATATTTTTTCATAGGGGTAGGTCAACCACCAACCAGATATATATATATATTGTATATACATACCGGGATATGAGATGGGTCTGGCGAGGCGAGTTCAGTGGCCACAGAACTCACAAGACATGTTCACTCTGAGTAGTGAAGCCATGTGTTTTCCATGTGTTTTCCTCTTAAGACGGCCATACAAATGAGATATGAGTGTTGTTTTATTGATTTTAGACATGTTTTGGCAGGGGCAAAAAACATGTTCTGTTATCACATATCCCATGAATATCTCATGAACTATTCCCATGATATGTTCTATTCTGGTTGATAAAACCACCTTAAAACATCTTACAAAATCAATATTTTCTATGGCCAATTCGTCCGATGACTCTCCAGCCTTTAAGGTGACCATGAGTCTGAGTCAGACATGGAGATTCAGACGGTCTTCTTAGGCGCACGTCGTCACGTCGCCACGTCGCCAAGAAATCATAGAATCATGGCAGTAGCCTCTGGTAATCATAGAGTAGCAATATGTAGCAATTATAACTTCATATCAATGGCCATTTCAGGAACCTAAATTGGAGGTACCTACCATATATGAGGCCTATATAAGGGAATATTTTCACAAAATATGGCCAGAAATATGGTACTAACGTACCTCCATTTTAGGATCCTGAAATTTCCACTGATCATAACTTCCATTCACTTCGGTGAGTAGCATTTCTAACTTCCATTTAGATCCATACTTCGGTGGCTGATCATCGGGTGATGGGATGATTTCCAGCTTGCCATCTGGGTAAGCCAAGGACCTTCAATCTGCTGGTGATCCCTTAAAAAAAGAAAAACATCATATGCATAATTAATATTAGGTAACGAGATATATATATATACATATACACATATGTAATTGATTGTCCAATATAATTGCTTGCTCCAGCCTCACAAACAAAACACATCAACGTCGCGGAATGGCCGTGATTTTGTTGTTTTCTCCGGAAAAATCACTAAGGTCACTAACATCATGATTTGTACCGAACGACTATCTTGAATCTGAATCATAATATCATATACATGTTATTGGTATTGTAGTTATATATTGAATGACAATAATTTCAAATATCACTATGTGTTTTAAATCAGCATATACTATATATAATTATCATTGTTTAAATAGTATATTTAAGATATTGTCAGTATAACTATCACTAACACCAGTACAATTATCACTGGATAACTACCTAGTTAAATCACAAATAGTGTTGTTTCATTAGCATTTGTATCACTAATATTTACCAGTATTGTTAAGCTAATATCAATACATCACATAAATACTATTGATTTATCACTAAATGATCATCACTAGGTTATCACTACATTAGTATTACTATAGATGTACTACATCACGAATTCTCCAATAATCGAACCAAGCTGAAGCATCCCCTATAAGAGGTGGATTTTCCATTGCCATGTTTGATTACCAGAGCATACCACTCATTTATGACTAATACTAATGTATCACTACATTTATGATGTAGTTGCTATACATCATGAATAATAATACGTGTTGGTTATGGAATAATACGTTTTGGTTATAGAATAATATGTTTTGGTTACGGACTAATCTGTTGACCTATACATCACTATTTCGTCACTAATTCAGGATATACCCTGGTAAATTAACATAGATCTCCCACCCATATTATATATCCTATATACCCTGGTAAATTAACATAGATCCTATATATAGGATATACCAGGGAATATCACTGTCACTATACTCAGTTCTGATGAGATTCTGATGACAGCTGCCTCAGTCGCAGTGCCGCAGGTAGCGACGCCTCGAAGGCGCAGGACAAAGCTCCGTGCGGCGCCCAATTTGGGGCCTAGAGATCTCTATCACCTGATGGTGCAAAGAGGGGAGAAACATCTGTAAATCTGGGGGTTTTGGATGGTTTAGGTGGGTTTAGATTGATTTGGTGGGTTGAAAAAACTGGAATGCTGACTAGTCAGCCCAAGCATCTTTGGTCGGGAAATTTTTGTGTTTTGGGGATTGCCCTTATTTCAAATGATCAGAAATTGCACAGATAATATCTAGTATGACCTTTTTTGGCAGTTAGGGGCACACCCCTTGCGTAGGATTCATGACATCCCTTGCCGCATGATGTTTAAACAGGTTGGACCATTGGACCCCTGAGTTTAAACATGTTGAAAAGTTGGGGTTTGAGGCTTTGGCCACCGAACACGGTATCAAAAAAAGTGCTTCAACCATTAAGAATTGAGATTTAACAAAGACTTTATGAAGATTTGAATGATGCGAGGATGGCTGAATATAGTTGCTCGGGCACCTCTGCAAATGGGGGATGAAGCTCCAGCTCTCCGAAGAATGTGTTCTTGTTTGTGCAAAAAGCAACTATGTGATTCAACTTCAATATTGTCCATGTCGTTCTTGGGTGAAACTTGACTTGATATTGTGATTGTCTCCCTAGCTGACCTAATTGGATCTAATTTGGATGCTGATTAAATAGAGGAAATGGTGGCTTAAAACTATCGAAATCTAGAATATATTTGTCATTTTCACACATACCCACATGACTTATGTATTTATGTAATGTTCAATGGGAATGTCAGGAACCTAAATTGGAGGTACCTACCATATATAAGGCCTATTTTTCAGGCCTATGTAAGAGAATATCCCCACAAAATATTGCCAGAAATATGGTACGAACGTACCTCTATGTATTGGATCCTGAAATTCCCATTGAAATGTGTTATCCTAGGATGATCCAGTCACTATGATGTGTTGCCGAGTCAAATTGTTACTTGGGACGGCAACCTCCATAGACCGTGATACTTGGAGTTTTCTCCACCATAAGTGGAAAAAAAACCAGCCATTGGAGCGTCAAACTGATGTAGACTGGGGCCCTTTATGGGGCCAACAGTTATTGTAGAATTTGTAGAAATGTCCATGGAGCCCCCCGAGGTGTATAAAACTTACAGTCATTGTATATGCTTACTAGGTTACATATACCCTCTGGTTATTTACCTATTAAAAATGGTGATTTTCCATGGCTATGTCAAATAACCAGATGGTAATTCCAGTTGTATTACTTATATTGTAGAATTACAACATGTACAGTTATTGTATGTTTAAATAAGCTACAGAAACCTACCAAACGGCTGCCCCTGATCAGAGCAGTCTGCGCTGGCCGAGGCTCGGACATGGATTGCCAAAGAGCTCAATCCAGGCGCGAAACGGACTTGGGTGATAATGATTCATTGGCGTGGCTGCGACATGGTAGGCGAATAGCAATCATAGCATTGCAATAAGTGATTCAATTAGGTGAACAAAAAAACAACTGATAATATATATATATATATATAATATACATATATATGTAGAAACATATACTGAAATCATCTGAAATCATTATTATCCAACAAGTCGTTTGGTGCTATCGAAGGTTGATGAAGCAAACATCTCACGCCGCAGTGCTGCGCAGTTTTCTCAGGTCGCCAAGAACCACCAGGGTTTAGTGCTGCGGTTTATGTTTATATGGCTTGATATGATTTATAGAAGGTTTATATAAAATTTATGTGTGGTTTATACGTGTTTGATCCCATCTATACGACTATATATATATATATATATATACATTCTGAATTAATCATAATTAATGACTTCACGTCGTGATGGCACTGGAATGATGGTTTATATATATATATATATATGGGGAATCATCCTCAAATGGCCGTATGATAACAGATGATAGCAGCTATTTTCAGGTTAGTGAATTTTCACAATTCAGCCAGATACATAAGGTGTTATACCCTAAAAATGTTATAAATAACAAGTGGATTCAGGGGTACCATAAATCTATACCATGTACGGAGATTCATCAATGAACATACTATTGCAAGCTAGGTTTAGGCCAACCTATTGCCGCCTAAATCGTCTATAAACAGGCCATTTTCCGTAGCATTGGCTTATCAGAGGGCAGTTCAAGTTCATGTTCGCATTTTGGTTGCTGATACCCCAATGAAGTCCCTCTACCCCTCGAAATTTGCCATGAAACATGGGCACCTTTCACCCCTTCCACTTCCTGGTCAGGATGATCGACAACATTTACACAACAGGTCGGCGTGCATGGACGTCCCCGTGGTTGATGTTGCTGTTGTGGCCAGTTGTGGCTATACGATCCATGCTCGTTTTCGGGGCGTAGACTCAGATTCGTTTGTGGCAATAAAAGATGTTGGAAGTGATTCCGTATTTGTTGTTCGCTGAAGAATGTTGAGCAGACCCGGCCCCTCCCACTTCAAGAAGAGATCTGGATGGGCAAAACATGCGAATTACAAACATGAAACTTCAATCACCAGAGATACTGGGTTCCATGACTACAAATTCTTAAACAGCTTCACAGCAAAGACACACGAGGATTTCGGTGGGTCTGGTTGCGGGATCTCCGTCAAGATGTCGATGGCTGTTTGGTGTTTCCAGTGTATTTGAGTTTATCCCACGCCTACACTTGGGCTGATGATCTTAATTTGCTGTCCTAATTCAGGGTTTGAACATGTGTAAGCTGGTTTCATCCACGCACCCTAACGTATAGCTCAATATGCCATCCATTGAACTAAGACTTTTAGCTGATGTGTGGCTTAGTTTATTGGAGCCAAATTAAATGTTGTTGGTTTTTGTTTCATGGTTTCCCGGAAAAAAGACAGTACGGCAGCAATTAAGACCAAGGTACAACATAGTAGCAATTAACAATCCTAGCTATGACTCATAAATCACTTTAAATCACCAAACAACATGGTGGTTTCCAAACTATACTATATAAATCCTTATTAACCAGTATATACCCTCTGGTAATGTAACATGGCTATTGAAGCCATGGCCCAGTCGAAATAGTGGATTTACCCAGCTAGAAAATGGTGGATCTTTCCATATAGTTGTGTAAACGTTTACCAGGGGGTGTATCCCATTAAGTGGATTATAATCCCATCACATTCCATTAAATTCTTATTATATAAACCACAGAAAATACCATATAATCCCATTACCAGGGGGTATATATATATATACCCTCTGGTTATTTAACATAGCCATGGAAAATGGCCCATTTATAAATGATTTTCCCAGCTAGAAACCTCCATTTATAAGGGATTTTCCATGGCTATGTTAGTCATAACCATACATATATATATATAATATATATATATATATCATATATCAAATACCAGGACCACATATCCACCACTTCCCAGCTCTACCCACCAGGACCGCCGAGGCCACGGAGGAGCCAGTTGAGCGTTTCGCGTGAGTTTCCTGGGCCGTTGATGGATTACTAATGATGATTAATGATGGTTAATGATGATTAATCATGGATAATAATGGTTCATGATGTTGGTTAATGGTGATTAATAAGTGGTTGGTGGTTTGGAACCTTTTATTTTCCATATATTTTTTTGGAAATAATAGTCCCAACTGACTTTCATATGTTTCAGAGGGGTAGGTATACCACCAACCAGACAACTATTTCTATATTGACTGCTGTATAAGGTCTAATAGTTTAACTATATGAAATTTAATATCAAAATATGAAGTATAGTAATATAGTATTAACATATTAGGTATATTGGGAATAGACCAAGATAGCCAGAACAGTAAACTACGTGAATTTTGATGGCAATATTATGGGAGTTTACTATTTGGGTTTACAACATTACTTACAGTGTACTTATTAGATCTGGTTAGTTGATTACCTGCTTACCATTGCTGATATGTGGTATGGATCGGATTAGTAATAGATTAATAGATCTACCATTGGTAATACATCTACTTATTATATAGGTCTCCCATTAGTAATAGATCAGATCTGATTAGAATCTTATTGCGGATGTACTTGCTTTAGTAATAATATGCAATAGTCGTAAGGTTTTACCAACTTCCCAACAACAAAATCTTGACTTGATACAACTAAAACAACAACTTCACAAGCCCACTTGTTTTGATACTATCCTGTATTTTCTTTGAAACCCATACTTCGCTTGGGGGTTGCTAAATAGACCTTCAACGGCTGGCCGCAGGAAACCTCCAGCGCCAGCTTCAACGGCAACGGCGGGAACGGCGGCTTCAATGCCACGTCCTGGGTGTCGCAGGCGACCATGGAGGAGTCGGTGAGAAACAGCAATAGGGTATGGAAATGTATCGAAGATCCATGAATATGCCCAGTTATAGTTATATGATTCATCATATATATATATATATGTTTATAATGTTACTTGATGTTATGTGTGCAATTATGTACATATATATATATTACTTATATAATTTTAGATAGAAGGAAGAGAGATCCCGTTCCATGTTGAATAGAATTTAACTACGAATGGCATGATGTTGAAGGCATCTTGGCATTTAGGTCAATGGAGAATGAGTCGAAGAAGTGTCCGTACAACGGTGCATTGTGACAGTTTTGCCCTGACATTGCCAAGTAGCTGAGGGACTCATTGCATAGATTAATAGAATTTAATAGATACTGTACATATTAATATGTGATATTGTGATATTGTACTAGATTGTATATGTATTGTATATGTAATATATATATATATATACATACATGCGTTGTGTATGTAATAAATATATACAGTATATATGTATATACATGGTCTATATAGTTGGATCAGGATAATCCCCCGTTACTGGCGAAGTCAGATGTCACTGAAGATGATGCTTGATGGGAAATCCGCTCCAAATGACGATGGGTGAGATTTAATGAGATGTTTTTGTTCAGTGGCACTTGTCTCACTATCTGGTTATTAAAAAAACTGGTGTAATAATTGTTATCAATATTAGTATATGAATCATTGGTTGTTATTGGTTGTAACCATGGCACTTGTTTCATCAAATATGAAATCAAATTATATAAGTAATATCAGTAATATATATATATATATACACACAAGTAATATAGTGGGTTGTATATTACTCATATATTACTCATCACCATGTACCATTGGGTTCACCACTCATCAGCGGAGCGGGGGAATCATCAGAGCTTTTTGGTCAAGTCGTGATGGTGTGGGTAGCTGCACGTCGTTGAGCTAGCGGAGCTTGCAGATTAGATGTGTACCTATAGATAATTTATTTTATAGATGTGTATTTATTGTGTATTTATAGTGTATTTAGATGTGTATTTAGATGTGTATTTTTTTTGATGTGTATCTGCAGATGATAATTTCACCTTTAACAAAGTGTAGATAGTTGTAGATATATGTATAATATTGTATAATATCTATAGACCCCCCAATCTATGATATATTATTGATACTTATCTATAGATATGTTTTCTGATTTCTGGAAAGCCCCAAATCATTGCCGCCAGGTGGTATCCCAAGACAGCCAGGGTGCCTCAAAAAAAAGACGTCCCGGCTTCATCCGTGGGTCCTGATCAAAACATGGGTAGCTAAATGTGATAGGATAATGGTTAATTCTTAGTGATTTAATAGATTTGAATATAGTATATTAATGATTGATAGTACTTAATAGTGCTTATGAAGAATATTATTAATGATCAATAGTCCTTGATAGTGGTCATAAATGATTATATAATAGTACTTGATTTTATGGATAACTATTAATTATTAACACTGTCGGCAACCAAATGCCATTTTTACCTACCATGACCGGGGATGGTTTTTACATAGCACACATAAAAAAAGGTGATTTTGGGAATGGTTTATTATTGGTCAACCACATTAGTCATCGAAAGATATCGAAAGAGTGATTTTCTTTTGGATTTTGTTGGGTGAATTGGCATTGTGACGCGTGTTTGGTTCATACAGGCACCATTCCTGCCATTGCTGCTGAAAATCATATGTTACGCGTTTCACTGTTTCTATCACAACGGTGTGACCACAGATAGTTTCAGCAAAAGCAGTCCAAAATCCATATTTCTTGTGGGGGGACTATGCAGATGTCGGCCAACTGTTGAGTTGTAAACATTGTAAACAATCAAATTTTCGATATTTTCGTTCAGCCACTGAGGTAGTAGCTCCTTTGCATCGCAGAATTTGAAATACATGAAGGCGCCGCTTGCTGGAAGTTGCCGTTGGTTGGAGTGCTGTGGTATTGTTCTTTGAAGATCGGCAAATTGCAATTGGTTTAGTTTCGAATTGAAGCGTGTTTGGGGTGGACCCAGGCAAGTATACACATTTAAGTTGATTTCAGTATTATCTCAGTATATTTCAGTGGATATACACATAATGAATCCCATCCCCGTAATAGTGTACACCCCCAAGAAACCATGGTTTAATAGAGAATTTTCACATATGTGCCGATCATTCAGGGGGTGTTTTTTGTCTTAAGACGGGATTACATTGACATGTTGTTGAACAGCAATCAGACGTGGTTTGTTTTGATCTTGCACTGCTGTTGTTCTGATGTGGAAACCTGTGAAAGCACCTGGCAACGGGTTCTGGTGAACTGACTAACTCGTTGTGAGTTGTTGTGAGTTCACCAGTTGAACGCAGGAAGTTATATACATGAGTAGAACATGACCAGATCCAAGAGTTCCACGGCCTCTATTATCTCTATTTTGGGTGTTCACCAGGCAACAAGGTTGGTTGCCTTGCAGCAAATCATATAACGTAGATATGGAAATTGTACCATTTAACCCGTTAAAGTAACTAGTAAAACGAAAAACCATGGGCTTTCCATATCGAATTCGGGTTCCATGAAAAGACGACCATTTTGTCGAGTCCTGAGTTGGATTCTGGCAGCCCTGGGCAGGCTTTGAATGATCCTTACGTCAAAGCTTTGTGACTGGGCCGAAAAATCGTCGAATCGTCGCAGTTTCTGCGGGGAACTGAGCCATGACCATAGCCTTGTTGATGTCGATGAACGGACCAGTAGAATGGAATGGCTTCTGGGGTTTAATATGTTGGCTCAACTGTCACCAATGGTGAATGTCTCGTATCATTTCATACCATATATAATATCATTAAATCCCTGAAAAACATCAACATCTCTGGTAGGCAGAAGAGCCTTGGTGTCAGACAGCTGCATTGTTGGTGAAATCACCCCATTCCGTTGCTTGGGAAACAAAAAAAAGTCCGGACGTCAAATCTCTCCGACAAATTGATGTGCTCAAATCACCAGTTTTTTGGCATGGCCATTGGTGAAAAACTTCGAAGTGGTGCTGAGCTTTGCTGGTTTGCCCGAAGTGATGTGCTGTTCCAATGATTGTACTGTACTGGTACTGCACTGGGAATGTGCTTGAAAATCTTTTGGACGTCCCGGATAGCAATTCCACAATCACCATCCTGCCTTATGTTTCCCATTGTATGTCCTATCTTATCCGGCTGACCCTCTGGTAGTCAAAACATGGTTATGGAACATGGTCCGTGTATAGATGATTACCTCTAAACAAATGGTCATTTTGTTCCATAGCTGTATGTTAGATTGCCAGAAGGGGATATGTCCTTGGGGGATTCCTAAAGAGGGCAGGTATTGGTACGCATCTGTGTGGGCACCCGTTCTGTTCCTTAACCAGGGGTACTCCCAAATCATCCAAGTCAGACCATGACTCAGTATTATTGAAACCTATGGTGTGTGGATCCCCCATTTTTGGAAACCTTCAAAAACACCTAGATGAACACCTAAAAATCAATTAAGTGCTGGTTGTGGCTTGTCCAAAAAGCTATGTTAGATTGCCAGAAAGGATCAGAAAGGGGCATGTGTATCCTATTATGTCCTACATACATACATATATATATATACAATATAATATATATATATGTATGTATGTAATGTAATGTAATGTAATGTAATGTATTGTAATGTAATGTAATGTAATGTAATGTAATGTAATGTAATGTAATGTAATGTTATGTATGTATGTATGTATGTAATGTATGTAATGTATGTAATGTATGTAATGTATGTAATGTATGTAATGTATGTAATGTATGTAATGTATGTAATGTATGTAATGTATGTAATGTATGTAATGTATGTATGTAATGTATGTAATGTATGTAATGTATGTAATGTATGTAATGTATGTAATGTATGTAATGTATGTAATGTATGTAATGTATGTAATGTATGTGTGTATGTAATGTATGTAATGTATGTAATGTATGTAATGTATGTAATGTATGTAATGTCCTGTCCATGTCCTCCTGTCCCTGGTATGATGTCTGTATGTGGTCTTATGTCTGTGTGGTTGTGTCTGTTGTCTGTGGTGTTGTATGTATGTCTGTATGTCTGTATGTCTGTATGTCTGTATGTATGTATGTATGTATGTATGTATGTATGTATGTATGTATGTATGTATGTATGTATGTATGTATGTATGTGTGTATGTGATGTATGTATGTATGTATGTATGCATGCATGCATGCATGCAATGTAATGTAATGTAATGTAATGTAATGTAATGTAATGTAATGTATGTATGTATTATCCCATTAAATTCCTCTTACATCCCAGTGTTTTTGGCGTTCCCCCAGTGATTTCCAGTCCAGTCCTGGGCGGTTTTGAGGGCGGCGCACCGCCGCGAGTTGAACGCCTCGCGGATCGATCTGGAGCGGGAGGTGCATGGGGATTCAACAAGAGTTCACGATGGAAAGATCCACCATGTTCAATGGGAAAACCCACTATTTCTATGGGATATTCTATCAATAGCTATGTTAGTCATGGGCCATGGCTTCAATAGCTATGTTAAATTACCAGAGGATAACTGGTGTTATACTGGTGTTATATCATGACTTATTACTGGTTGGTGGTTTCAAACATGTTTTATTCCATATATTGGGAATAATCATCCCAAATGACTTATTATTTCATAGTTACTTAGTGAAGTAATGTTATAATAGTGATTCAATAGTGACTGTTATAATGTTATAATGGTGATTCAATGACTTATTAACAAGACACCATTGTGATAATAACATTACAATAGTCACTTAGTTCATGGTTGGTGGTTTCAGACATGAATTTTATGTTCCAGTTCATATACGGATAATCCTTCACATTGACTTTCATATTTTTCATAGGGGTAGGTATACCACCAACCAGATTATAATGGTGATTCAACAAGACTTAAAGTGGTTAAACAACAATAACTGGTGTTATATAACTGGATTATTAAAAAAAAAAAACACATTCAGCTATTGGATTACCCCCATGGATTGGAAACCCCCATTTGGTAAGAATAGTCGGATTTAAAGCACAAGACACTAATTACTGGTTGGTGGTTTGGAACATGATTTGTTTTTTCCATTCAGTTGGGAATTTCATCATCCCGACTGACTTTCATATTTTTCAGAGGGATTGAAACCACCAACCAGTATAATGACATTATAATGGTGATTCAACAAGACCCCTGTGGGATTTCATAGGAATTGAATGGGACATAATGTCATGGTTTAGTGAGACTTAGTGAGATTCCATGATGATTTAATGGGATCTAATGGGGTATAGAATGGGAATGTCATGGGATATTTTCCTTGGGCACGGGGGCTAAAGCGGATCCAGCCGTAGCCTCCAAGGAGATCTTGGGGGTTCTTCTGAGTCTATTGACTGGTTGGTGGTTTCAAACATTTTTTTTCCATAATATATGGGATAATCCTTCCCAACTGATTCATATTTTTCAAGATGGTTAAAACCACCAACCAGATTGATGTTTTGTTTGATTCTGTTCTCAGGTTCTTTTCCAAGGACTTTCTGACGATTTTCTGACGTATGCGTCCTGTGTTTTCAAATTGATGTGCATCGCTCCAGGAGCAGTGCTGTGATTTTTCCATCATTCGATTGATACAAATCCACATGGGTTCAGGGGCATGTGTTCGTCATGTTGAAGCGAGGGTTGGTGAGGGTCCCTCACCGGGTTCCAACGAGAACACTCCCATGTTTTCCCCATGATAGCACTTACACACTGTGGTTTCATAGAAAATTAGTCTCTTCATTTGGTTCTAGGGCAACATTTTGTTTAAAGGTTGTCGACCGTCAATCCATATCATCTGGTTGGGTCCCGGAGTTGGATCATGGGACCTTGAACAGCAAACTGATGGTTTCCTGTAGATTCTCCCTTGAACAAATGAATTCTGTGAGTCTTGACGTCTCTTTAGTGGGGCGATGAACTTCATATCCAGCTCACAAAAACATCCGCCGTTGCCTAAAAAGTGTGCTACCATGACTGGATAATCCTTGAAGAATACTAATAAATTGGGTGCGTAATTGGGTGTGTACCCCACTTTACCGACATGCTGGAAGTTGAACTTCCAAGCGGGATAAGCCGTGGAATCATGGGCCGATCGAGCCACCGAGGTCGGGAAATAGGGGAAACATATGAATACTGAATACCTCATAAAATTTGATATAAAAAGTGACATTTAGGGCCAGTTTAGGGGCAAGAACATTGGTGAATTCCATGAATTCCATGAATTCCGCAGTCGTTCGTCGTCACCGCATCCGCCCAGTACGTGGACACCATGGCCTCAAAGCTCTCCACCCAACGCTCGGGTGCTTTGGCGACGCCAGGCAGCCCAGGAGCCAGGACTATCCAAGGGTCCCAATGGAATGCGGAAATTCCGCAGCCGCTTGACATCATCATTGCTACTCCACTGTGGGATTACTAAATCTGTAATATATATATATATTACCCTGTGGTTATTTAACATAGCCATGGACAATCACCAGTTTTAATAGGTAAACCATCTATATACCATCTACAGATGGGTCATTTTCCATGGCTATGTTAAATAACCAGAGGGTATATACACTACTTGGAGGATGAGGATCGTCCATGATCATCCCACTTTTGGACTGGTTAGTGACCCTCACAAGTCCCCGATTTCTGGATGATCCCAGTATATAACAATTGGGCGAACTAACCCCACTTATTCACCAGTTTCCCTTCGGTAATCACAAATGTGTAAATAAAGGTGTTGATAGGAACATAGTCTAAAAGTGTTTGATTACCGGAGGGCCGGAGGGTACCTATCTGATTTATCTACCTGTTTACCCTTGACCAACTTTTTATATCTACCTAGCTGACCTAGCTAGCCACCT
>CAMXCT020006639.1:0-42500 GCA_947184155.2 Cladocopium goreaui | reverse complement strand
CAGGCGACTGGAAACTGAGTTAGATGCTGCTGACATGAAGAGGGACGAGATCATGAAGGAGTTCCGTAGTAACATAAGATCTGAACATGACCGTTATGCAGAATGTGAACATCACTTAGCTTTGGAAGAATCACAGCTTCGATTACAGGTGATCCACAGTGAGAACTTACAATCTCGACTAGCGATTTCTGAGAACAGGGTTTCTGAAGAATCTCTAGCTGAATCAGGTGGCATGCGGGACATGAGGATAATGGGACTACGTTCTGAACTACACATGAAACAAAGTCTTTTAGATCGAATGCAACAGCAACTGACTGAATCGAAGAATCAGTATCATGAACTTTCCTGTCAACAAGCCAGAAGATCTTCACCAAGCAGATCACCGCATGGAGGACCTCTATACGAGATGTACATGCAAGCCGTGCGTGAACGTGACAGCTTGAAAGAATCCAAGGCCGAAGTTGACAAGTTGTACTTGCAGAATAGATCTGAACTCATTGACACTGAGGACCTGCTCAAAGTCTTCCAGCGAAACTTTGATGAAACTGGTAAGAAATATCAAGATGCTCTGAACAAGATCGATCACATGAGCAACAATCCGAATGTGACGAGTACCTTGTTTGACAGTTTGCACAATGAACTCAATGACAGGGATACAGCTATTGCTCGCCTTCATACTGAACTTGAAGCCCAAAAGGACTCTCTTGAGCGTGCTCACAGGGATGCAGGTAAGTCCATCAAGATGTTGAACGACAGAAGACTCGTGATCAAAGGTGCGACTGACTATTCCATTCCTGAAAGCCATTTGACCGAGATGCATCAATTGGCCAATGAGCGTTACGCTGAGGTAGAAGAAATGTCGAGCACCATTGCTGCCCTGAAGTTGGAAAACCAAGCTCATTCTTCTTCATCAATGAATAGACCGACTACATTACATGGGTACCCCAGTAATGCCATGCCTCGGAATGAATGTGAAGAGAAGTGTGCCAAACTGAAAGCAGAGTTGGACGAGGTGAAGCAAGAGAGGAACGCTGAAGTTCGAAATCTTCAAGATGAGTTGAAGAAGATGGAAGATCGTAAAGATTACTATAAGAACAATTTCTCTCAAGCTGAAGATCGTGCCAATGATGAAGAGCAGGAATACCGAGCAGAAGCTGAAGCCTTCGAGAAGCTCAGGAACGAGTACAACACAAATGTCAAGGAGTTGGAGAACCTTGAAAGGGATAGATCCAAGTCATCTGTATCTCTAAGAGAAGCCGAAAAGATCAGCCTCCAACCCTGGCCTAAGACCACTGAACTTTCATCCTGGAAGGGAAGTGTCGTTCATGAAGTTTGCGTTGCAAGTGGAGATCGAAACTATGAAGATTGGAAGGCGTGGTTAGCTCCGTGTCTTGCAGATCAACCTGACTTGGAGGCGCTGGCCAAAGCTCCTGATGTGAGATTCCAATCCATTGATGCCAAGCTCTCCAATGCCTTGAGGAAAGTCATTGACAATGCTGGGGACAAGTCCATGCAAGTGAAGTATGACATGTCCATGAAGAACCAATTGTATGGGAGAAGTGGGGACTTCATCAAGGGACGAGAACTATTTGCAATGATATTGATTAGCTTCAAGTCACCTGACCACACTGAAGTTCTCTACAATGCCCATCATTTGTATATGTTCAACTACTATGGAGATGACCAACTTGAGGCCTTCTACAACAAGTGGCTTGACATCGTATACAATATGAAACATGATGATCTGCCTTCCAACAATTCCCTGCGTGACACATTGTTCCGGAAGATTGAACATTCAAAACTTATGGCCTTCGATATCAACCGATACAAAACCTTTGATGAAGGGCATCATGAGAAGACCTATGCTTACCTAACTGGTATGATCAAGGGATACATAGCACGAGGGAAGCAAGAACGACTGTTGAAAGATAGAGAACGTGCAGTGAAACTGTCATTGTCCTCTAACAAGACGACACCTGCCTTAGAAGATGCAGACAAGCCTGCCGCTCCCGTCAAGACCAAGAAGGAGAATGAAGCGGCTGCATCGTCTACAGGTGATCCTCCCAAACGTCCTAAGGCGAAAGCGAAGAGTGAAGCTGCATCGGTACTTCCTACACCTTCTCCGAAATCCCATGCCGACAAGAACAACAAGAAAGGCAAAGGTGGGAAGGGAAGATCATCTTCACCCGTTGACAAGAAGAAGATTTTCTGTAACTACTTCTTCAATAAAGGAGGATGCAACAAAGGTGACAAATGTCTTTACAGTCATTCTCAGAAGGTCTATGATGCCAAGATGAAAGGTAAGAAAGGCAGAAGCGGAAGTCGAGATTCATCAAGAGGGAAAGGTAGAGGAAGTTCATCTTCAGCTGGACCCAAAAAGAAGGTATGTTGGAATTGGCAAGAAGGTACCTGCAAGTTCGGAAACAAATGTAAATTCCTACATGCAGATAAATCGCCTTCAGCATCCTCAGAGAGAACCAGCAAGAAGACACCAAAGAAGAAGGCGACTCCCATTACCATTGATTCCTTCTTTGATAGCGACAATGAAGATTCCATGGATTATACCTCACCGAGGATAGCCAGTGCAAAGAAGTCTTCTGATGATCGCAGGATCTCATTTGATCTGGAACCTGAGGTGCACGAGATCGCCATTGAGGACTACCAGGAGGGACTACCCAAACGTATGTATCGTGACCCCAACAAGCAATATGTTTTCTGGAAAGTCGATGATTTGACCGACGATCAGTCCAAGTCCGACAACACCCTCGGTTCAGTCCGAGCACGGGCCAAGGCTATCATCATGGACAGATGTGGACTCCATCGTTTTGTTGATGAAGTTAGAATCATTATTGGCCCCAAGTTCGACATGTTGATCAAACTGGACAATGATCGTGATGACTTGACTTTTATTGAAGAGCTTGTTGAACACGAAGTTGGAAACTCCCTCATGAAGTCCAAGAACATAATGTGCATTTCACTACCAGTGCAAGCCAAAGATCGTAGATTCATCCTGGATTCTGGCAGCGGGCATGATCTGATTTCTGCAAGGAAAGCCGAAAGGATGAACTTGAAGCAGCGAACTTGTGATCCTATCATGTTCCACACAGCCAACGGTTCAACTGCTACTCAGACAGAAGCAGAGATTGACCTGGGAACCTTTGATGTGACCTCTCATGCCTATGTACTGGACGACACTCCGTCCGTGATGTCTCTTGGGAAACGATGCATGGAAGAAGGATATTCCTTTTGTGGAAATCAATTTACAGCCAACCTTTCTTTCAGCTTGTTTCAGGATCTCTCATATCGCAAGGCGCCTTGGGCCCAGGAAAAGATCGGTGAGGTGCACCGTATTGCCCCTAGCTTTTGTTAGTGGTAGAGCGGAGCCCGGCTCTGACCGTGGCTAGTTGTGCTTGGCCGCCATGGCCCGTTCTTTCTATCCCGGCGCTTCGGTGCCGTGTTCTTCGACTGGCAATGTGCCATGTGGCTTTGGATCTACTGATGCTTCAAGCCGTATAGCACCAAGCTTCGCAGCCCCGAGCTCTACTGGCAACCCTCTAGCTACGTCTCCAATGAGATCACCTAGTGTGGCTGCTGGAACCGCGGATGCTCGCGGCTGTGGGTTAGGTGTGAGTGCCAATAGTTTTTCTGCTTCACCAGATTTCCCTCAAGGGGACCCGTGGAGTAGGTTTACACCAACTACGGAAATGGAAGGTCAATCACAACAGCCGGTCACAGGGACCGGTGGAATTTCGAGCCCAATGCATCAGATGTTTCAATCAGGATTTTTGCAATCACCACCTGCCTCTCCAAACAGGCTAGTTGGAAACCCAGGTCTTGGTGGACTTCCGAGACAACATGGACAAGCTCAGACAGATGTTGAATGGAATTGGAACCCACCAACCGCTCCAGTAGGACAGCCTCCTGATCAATCTACTTGGTATAGTTCGTCTTCACCACATGTTCCTGTAAGTCAATCACACCATGGACTTTCCGGAATTCAACAACCTTGTGGATTTGTTGGACATTTTGGACATCAAGGACTTTCGGGACAACCAGGACAACATGTTCCATGTCAAGGTCAAGGCATAGGAGGTTGTCAAGGGCAATTTCCATGTGGTTCAGCAACTAATGTGGGCAGTAGCAACATAGCAGCTGGTCTTGCTGCTAACATGTCTCCCCAAGCTCAAGCAGCATCACCCGTGCCACAGGTGAGTTCAGCTTTCGATCTTCTTGGAAAGCCCCAACCGGCACCAGCAAGTCAAGGACCAGTGCCTGACCAGCATGAAATGACCCGGCAGTTGATCAATGCACTTGGGGGTGAGCGCAAACCTCTTCCTAGTTGGAATGGGGCACCGAGTACTCTGAGAACTTGGTTGAAGATGTTAGCGTTTTGGGAAATGGACAATACCACTCCCAAAGCGAAGTGGGGACTCAAACTGTATCAATCGCTGGCAGAAGGAAGTGCAGCGCGAAAGGTAGCTGACCAAGTCCCTACTGAAGTCATTCTTTCTCAAAACGGCTATTCTTCAATACTCCAAGCCTTGACTCAGAAATATGCTCCTTATTTAGCCATTGCCGCCCCTGCTGCCATTGACTCCTTTTTCTTTAGCGGTGACCGAAGTCGTGGTGAAAGTTTCAATTCATTTGTTGCAAACAAAGAGATT
Source organism: Cladocopium goreaui (assembly GCA_947184155.2). Taxonomy (NCBI): domain Eukaryota; class Dinophyceae; order Suessiales; family Symbiodiniaceae; genus Cladocopium; species Cladocopium goreaui. The sequence continues at coordinate 37,836 of CAMXCT020006639.1, read as the reverse complement.
CAACGTCAAGAGATGAATTTGATGGTGGGGCAAGAGGTAAATGATTTGGTATGTGGTAGAATTCTTTTACGTCAAGCGAACTTGACTGACCTTCAACGTGAGCTGCTGGCCATCAAAGGGACCGCACTTTTCGGCTTCCACCAGATGGCAGATATGCTGAGGACCCTAGATAGGTCTGAGGTGATCTCCAAAGGGAGCATGATGGGCTCTTCGGCGGGGAACAACACCACCAAGGCGTTCTTTGGCATGGAAGCTCATGAGGATGATGGTCAAGGAGAAGATGATGGAGCAGCATCTGAAGAGGACGATGCCTCGACCACGACGGTATCAGATGGCTTCATCATGATGGAGGACCGAGAATACACAGAGATGGAAGCTGTGTATCTTCAAGCATATCAAGATGTGCGCCGCGACCTGAGACAAAGAAGGCGTGAGCGTGGATATATCAAGCATCAACGTCAAGGAGGACGAAAAGCATCGCGTGGAGGGCGACATGAGCGCTCTGGTGGACGTGGTCATCCTAGCGGAGGTGGACGATCTCAACAACACCCAAAGAAGTTCAAAGGCAATGCCCAAGACCTCGCATCGAGGACCAAATGTTTCTCTTGCGGAGAACTTGGACATTTTGCTGCAGATTGTCCTCGCCGTCGGCAACAAAGTCAGAGACAGAAACCTCCTCAAGGAAGTCAAAGTCAGACATTTGTTGCTTCGACGGGAACTCCTCAGGTGACAACTACGGTTGGCGTGATGTACAAGGACATCCAGATCTTCAATGCTTTGTCAGTGCGAGGCTTTGAAGCCCTTCTCGACACTGGAGCTGAAGAAGGAGTTCTTGGCACCACTGCCTACCAGGCGCTTCAACAAGAGCTTTTGCAGTTTGGTCTGACAGATGTCCGAGTGAGCGTCCCTCCAACATCTTGTGCAGGTGTTGGCGGGCGAGTGGATCCTTTGTTCACAACAGATGTGCCAGTTGGAATTGCTCAGCTTCATGGAGTGATCAGGTTCACAGTACTCCAGGATTCAGAGGATGTGCAGACTCCTCCTCTTCTACCTGTGAGTTTCCTGGAGACCATTGGCGCTTCCATTGATTTGCAGTCCAACACTTTGTCAACTCGCTGGGGCCACCAAACTGGCCTACGCCGATTGGCATCGAAACACAGGGTCGTGAACATGCTGGACTATGGTTCTCGTCCATGGCGACTTCCTGATGTGCATCGTGGGCCTTCAGGTACCGATCCGTTTGTAATCCAACAAGAATATGATCAACCAGCACTTCAACATCCACCGATGCCGATTCCAGATGGTGACCAATCTGGAGTTCAATCTGGAAGTCACCGAACCACTCGTGCTCGCGATCGTGCAGATCGTCCTGCTCAAGCTCGCAATGTGATCGGCAGTTCGCACATCAGATCAAGGTCTAGAAGCCTTCCAGCCAATGTTTTGATCAACCAGGAAGTGACTCCACGTCATCCAGCACGTCCCCTTCGTGACGTCTTGGTGTGGTGCAAATTGGCCAATGGGCAGATCGAACACATCGAAACTGTCCCTGGACCCGTCACGGAGCTGTTGCATCCGGTGCAAGCGTTCAGCCGCTCCCATGTTCAGGCATTGACCCCTCGCCGCCTCACTTTGATGGAATGGGCGACTGTTGGTGGTGGACCGGATCGTGTCCCACATCGTTTCATAGTGGATGACTGTTGGAACACATGGTCTCCAACTGATCCAGCAGAATATGCCTGGCATGGTCACGTGCTTTTCTTTGAAGACCCGGTGCAACATGCTCCAGAAGGTCCAACGTTTGTACCAACCGGTTTGTTGCCGGGCCAGTCAGATCCTGACTTGGCATATTACCTCAATGTTTGGGCAGCCAGCCCCAGTCCTTTTAGCGGCTACAAGGGTGCTCATTCTACAGTTTTTTCAGGGGAGTGGGAAGTGTTTTTGGATTTTGACGACTCATCGTCGTTGCCATCTTCAACAGCTTTTGATGTCGCTGTTCTCGATGCAACGGCCTCCAGGACACAGCCATCTCCTGCTGCAAGCCGAGCATCATACCTTGTGTCCGGTTCCCCAAGCCATCAGACTGAGTATTTTGACCTGATCAACAATGACTGCGATGAATGTTTGGAGTTTCAGAATGAGCAAGTTTTCAACAACAACTCACTTTCCAACAAGGTGTTTCAGGCTTTGTCAAAGCTGAGGTGTAGGAGTAGGAGAGCCAGTTTCTCAAACGAGATTGACTGGATGGAATCCTCTGACAATGTCATGGATCAGACCAGTGTGGCAACCTCTTTTTCAGTTGCGAGCTGTGACATGCTCAAGAAACCCTTTTTGCAGCACGTGAGATCGTTCCTGAGCTCCATCTATGGCGTCCCTTCGCAGCCGGATTGGTCGCGCTGTGCAAATTTCCTCCGACGACGAAGCTCCTCGCAGCTCCAAGCCCAAGACGACGGAGTTGCAGCGCATGGCAGCTTGGAAGCGCATGACTTTGGCGCTGTTGTTGATGCTGGAGACAGCCGGCAAGCAGGTTGTCATGGACTACATCGCCAAGAAGAGCTTGGAGTTGAAGGACAACGACCAGGCACGAAAGGAGCACAACTTCAAGGACAAGAAGATGTCGGTCAGGAACCACAACAAGACAGCCATCATTCAGGGCATCGGCAAGCCATTGCCGCGCTCCACTTCGCAGAAGACTTGGCATGCGGATCCCATGAAATGCAATCATCCAGCCGAGTACATGCGATGCAGAGCCAATCCACACAGCAAATGGTGGGTTTGCCTGGAATGTGGAAGCCGTTGGCAACGGCTGATGGAGCCGTCGGGAGCATCGTCTTCAACGAGTGCAGTTCCCGAATGCCAGAATGCCCAACGGGTGGTGGAGGAGAAGACCGGCAGGAGCTATCCAGAATTCCTTCCAGCACCGAGGTCTCGCCCACAACAGGGCAACATTCAGTTGCAGAACGACTTGAAGGGTCAGATCAACTATGTGATCAAGCCCAAGGACGTCAATGTGGACAAGGAGACCAAGGTGGTGAAGACCGAGCCGGGGATTTTGGAACATGGGTCGCAAACTACCCGCGGCCGCAAGGTGAAGCAAGTCCAATCAGGCCTTCGTCCAACTCAAAGATCCAAGACACCAACATCACGCGGCCTGATGGAGGAGGCACAGGAGCTTGTAGCTTCGGATGGTTCTTGGGAAGAGGACATTCCCATGACGGTGCCGGTGGTGAATCTAGCGGACGATTGAAAACGGGTGCAGTGCTGCTGCCCGAGCAACAGCTTGGAGAGTACCAGCAGCAGGTGAGAAAATCCTTGCGAAGCCAAGGAATGGTTCCCAAATTACTGATGGTCCTTTTGACCGTTGGTTTGCAAGCCTTTTTGCATGACCCTGTACAAGATTTACGGTGGCTTTCAACTGGTGCCTTCAAGGTTGACTTAGCTGAAGAGTCAGCCCGTGCCGTTTCACAACAACCTGTGGCACTCTATGCCTTGCCTGGAGCCAATGAGGCGGTTTCACAGTCGGCAGCTGATTTGAGCGGAAGTATCAAGCAACTGCCGCGACCTGTGAAAAGAACCATACTGGCCTACTACAAAAAGAACTTCTCCGGCCAGTCCAGTAGCAAAGGTAGTGCGCACAATGGTGGCATTGATCTCATGGAGATTTACTCTCCCCCTCGAGTGACAGCCCGAGCACGTCGCTTTGGCTTGAAACATGGAGGAGCTCTAGATCTAGCGACTGGTTGGGACTTTACCTTGGAGAGCCATCGCGATGCCGCTTTGAAGTTGGTCAGGGAGCTCAAGCCAGCCTTGATCATTTTGAGCCCTCCTCGCCGAACCTTTTCAAGTTTGCGTCATCTGAGTGACCACAAGCGTAGCCGAGATGTTTTGGAGCGTGAGAAAAGTGAAGGTTTGGAACATCTTCGTTTCACAGCACAACTGGCTAAGCTGCAGATGAAAGAGCACAGAGGTTTTCTATTTGAGCATCCCATGTTTGCCAATAGTTGCGAGTCTGAGCCCTTGGCAGAGCTCATTGCCTCCGAGGGTGTGTTTCAAGTCAAGTTGGATATGTGTGTGTTTGGGCTGGTCACCAGAGACAACATGCCCGCTCTCAAGCCCACTATGCTGCTTACAAACATCGAAACCCTCGCCATTCACTTAGGTCGCAGATGTGAAGGACGACATCTCCAACATCAGCCACCGATTGGGGGCCGTGCAGCTGCTGCGGCAATCTACACGGATCAGTTTGTGGACAGCATCTTGCGAGCTTTGCGGCAACATCTCCAACTTCGACCAGAAGGTCATCCTCCACAGGACTACTGGTCATTCAACGGGGTTCAATTGGTTCGACACCATGTTCATCCTAGGATGGCACTTTTCAACCCTTCTCATGTGACCAACATCCCGGTTGAGATTTCTGTGTTGGGTGATCAACGTCAGACTGCAAACAACGTCAATCAAAAGTTGTCAGATAACTGGCGAAATGGCGGTGTCGTCAGTCCATGGCCTCAACATTGGACTGGCACTACAACCTTTTCCATTGCCGACCACATGGTGCTGCCGAATAACGTGGCGCAATTGGCGAATTGGTGTGCGTCCTCTGCGGCCCATGCCTTATTTACCTTTGTGCGGGAAGAGACAGACTTTATCGTGGAATGGGAGCAACTTCAACCAGACTTGCCAGCAGAATCTCAACTTCCTTCATTGCACACTTTTCCAACGCGCAAGATTTTGGGGGGCGGTGACACTCCTGCTGATGATGGCGTTTTCGAGGATGATGCGGACGCTGGTGGTTTTTCAGTGCCTGTGCAAGACTTCTCAACTCCATCAGTGGGTTCGTCTTCGACCTCCTCTCAAAGTTCTTCAACGCCCTTGCAGAGCTCTATGCGCGATGGTGCAATCCCTTCGAGACTGAGGAAAGCCTTACCCACTATCGAAGAAGCCAAAGGCGAAGACGCGTTGGAAGATGAATTAGACATGGAGGTGGAACGAGCTGGACGCGAAGTTCGTGGACCTCAAGCTTCAGCCCGAACGGCAGAACAGATTGAGGAGCAGACGCTGCATCCCGAGCTTCGACGTGAACTTTACAGGCTTCATAGAAACCTTGGACACCCTGACCAGGAAAGGTTTCTTCGTGCTCTACGACATGCTGGAGTACGACCTGAAGTGATACGATGGGCAAAGATGTGCTTCAAGTGCCCATTGTGCGAAAGCCGGAAGAAACCAAGTTCTCAAAGGCCATCTCATCTGGTGAAGAGTCTCAACTTCAACGAGGTCGTGGGGATTGATCTGTTCTTTGTCAGGAGCAAGCCTCTGTTGAACGTTCTCTGTTGGGGGACCGACTTGATGCATGTCGAGATCTTGCCCAACAAGCGCTCCGATGTGGTGCTCGAAGCGTTCCTTCGGGGCTGGGTGGCCCACTACGGACCCCCTCGCCTTGTAGTATGTGACCAAGGACGAGAGTTCCTTGGAGAGGCCTTTGCCAACAAGATCAACCAGCTGGGCATCCTTCTGCACTTCACGGATGTGAGGTCACCTTGGCAAAACGCCAGAACTGAGCGAGCCGGCGGTGCCTTCAAAAGCAAGTTGGAGACGATCATCCACGAAACTTCTGCAGAAGGTGAACATGAGTTTGCTTTAGCTGTTTCTGAAACCCAGGTAGCAAGAAATCGCTACATGAACCGTGCGGGCTTTACGCCCTACCAGCGGGTTTTCGGAACTATGCCACGACTTCCTGCTTCCATGCTGGCGGATGACTACTTGGATCGTGATCTGGTGCTCTCCAGCGGCGGTGATGAAGTTCGCAGAGCTTGGGACATCCGAGATGCAGCAGCCGCAGCATGGATGAAGTCGCAAGACTCCGAGGCAGTTCGCCGAGCTTTGAGAACAACGACCCGAACAGCCGACCTGAAGAAACTTGAGCCTGGTGACGTTGTGTACGTATGGCGCAATGTTCCAGACTACCACGGCTGGACGGGCCCAGGTGTCGTTGTGGCAGTGTCTGAGAATGGACGGTCGCTTTGGGTGAGCATGAGGGGTTATCTCATCAAGGCCAGCCGGGAGCAGAGCCGAGCAGCAACCTCTGAAGAGAGCTTGGGCGCTGAACTTGTTCAAGAACTCTCCAAAGCCATGCTGCAGGACATGGAGTCTGGCAACATCTCCCACTATCGGGACATTGAAGGTGAGGGCGGGCCCGACGATGATGTAGTTGCACAACCTCTAGAAGGAGAACCACAACCTCCTCTACCAGAAGTTCCAGCAGAAGATGAGGATGTGGAAATGCAATCATCCGCCCAAGAACCCGAGACTCCAGCTCAAGTCCCTGCTCCGTTTGAGGCTGATGACCTACTGATGGATGTGGACATTCCTGTCCCTCAACCTCCAGACCCCGGCCAAGACCAAGGCGATGGCTCTACCAGAACTCCGTCCATTGCTCCAGAACCAGAAACCCCAGTGCCAGCCACAACACCTTCTTTAACACCCAGGACCACTGCAACTCCCGCTATGAGCAGAAGACCGAGCGGTATCCAAGTGGATGAAGGCGCAGGAGGACGGCTGACTTCCTCGTTTGGGCCTATGCGAGAAACGCGAGCTCAACTGACTATGCCGTATCCCTTTTCGGCACCAGCACCTCCAGCATGGCCTTCATCAACCAGGAGCTCAAATTTCTACAACGTTCTCCCTGAAGACGACACTAAGAAAGTGTTCTGGAAGTACATCAAGTCCCGTAAAGATTCTATGCCTACGCCTCTGGATGAAACAACTTATGAGCTCAAAGATGCGTGCGGCATGATCAACTACAAGGACTCCAAGATGTACCTCACCAAGGCCAAGACGAGCCCTGGGCAGGTCACTTTCACACAACTTCCTCCAGAACAAGTTCCTGCTTTTCGAAAGGCCCGGGACAAGGAGATCAAAAGTCTAGTGGATTCCGGTGCAGTCCGCATCCTGTCTATTGAGGAAAGCCTGAAGTTCCTCAAGGAGAATCCAGACTGCGTCTTGGAAAGTCGCTATGTGGACAGATGGAAGCCAACCGACGCTTTTGGCGTCCTTCCTAACGAGTTCTACGACAAGGGCTTCAAACCACATGAACATCCAGGACTTGCAGCGAAGTCAAGGTGGTGCGTTGTGGGCTGGAAAGACCCCATGATCCACGAGATTGAGAGATCAGCGCCCACACCCTTGACCTCTTCAATGTACTTGTTCCTACAACTATGTTCCTCTAGGAAGTGGACAGCGAGGGCCAAAGATGCGAAAACGGCATTCCTTCAGAGCAGGCCGACCACTCGGCGCCGAAAACTCGCCTGTCGTATGCCCAAAGACGAGACCTTTCCTGGTTACGACTGGCGTCAGCTTATCCTTTTGCTGACTGAGGTATACGGACTGGTGAGTGGACCGGCCTGGTGGCGACGAAGTTTCTTAGAGCTTTGCGTGCAAGAATTGAAGTACCGCGTCAATGTGTATGACCGATGTGTACTTACTTTGGATGGCCCTGAAGATCCTCAAGGAGGTGAAGTGCCGACACGTGGCATAATGGTCATCGAAGTGGATGACATTCTTGAGGCTGGTGATGAAGTTCACCGTCAAAAGATGCAGTGGTTGGAGAACAAGCTTCGCTTTGGAAAAGTGGAGAATCTTCAGATCAATGTGGAAGGCTCTGGCTATGCTGGCAGACGCCTCAAGCAGAACCAGGACTTTTCCTTTGAGTATCACATGACGGACTACATCAACAACCGTCTCAAGCCGATTCAGTTTGATCGCAAGTTCTATAAGAAGGACACCGCCAACGAAAAGCTCAACCAAGAAGAAGAGCAGCAACTTCGTGGCATCATTGCAGCTATAAACTGGGTTGCAAGAGAGGGTCGCCCTGACGCCTCGACATCAGCAAGCATCCTTTCCGGCATTTTTCCCAATGCGACGCTGCAAGACGCCTTGGAAATTAACAACGTCGTCAAACACCTCAAAGACAACCCGATCACCTTGCGTATTCATCCTATCCCTGAAAAGGACATCAGGCACGTGGTCATCTCTGATGCGAGTTTCGATGTCACGGGAAAGGTGAAACCGCAACATGGTTGGGTACAAGGAATCTCCACCCCACAATTGAATGCTGGCCAGGTTGCTCCGTTCAGCATCATTTCATGGAGATCGCGGAGGTTAAGAAGGAAAGCAGGGAGCACTATGCTTTGTGAGGCGATCAGCCTTTCTACAGCCCTTGGCGCACTTGAGAAACAGGTGGCAGTGTTTGAAAGCTTCCGAATCTCAAGGTTTGACCCGCAGACTATGGTGGGAGGCAGCTTTGAGTCCCAGATGGGATTGCGTGGGCCTCCGACTGTTATTGCTAGCGAAGACCCTCAATTCTTGGATCCCAAAGCCATTGCGTTGGTGGATGCTAAAGCTTTGTTCGATGGTGCAAACAACGAACAGGCACAAGGCGAAGACGATCGCAGCGCTCTGGAAATTGCGGTCATCCAAGAATCCTTGGCAAAACTGGCAGGCAGAATGCGATGGATCCCACACAACCGAAACCCAGCTGATGGACTCACTAAGCTGTTGTCAAAGAGCCACTTAGCACCTCTTCTGGACCTCATCCGTACTAACATACTGCAGATTGAGGAAGAAGAGCAAGTGCTCGACCGGGAGAAGCAAAGTGAGTGCAGACAACGTGCACGGGCATAAACCAGTGGCTGAAATCAAATGTCGAAGACATTTGCAAAATTTTGGGGGGCTGTGGAAATCAATTTACAGCCAACCTTTCTTTCAGCTTGTTTCAGGATCTCTCATATCGCAAGGCGCCTTGGGCCCAGGAAAAGATCGGTGAGGTGCACCGTATTGCCCCTAGCTTTTGTTACTTTGTATGGCCATCTGGTCAAATGCCTTTCATGATTACGAAGAATGGAGAACGCATCGATTTGACAATCCATGACAACATCCCCTACGTTGATCTTGGAACTTACGAATGCACTCCTCATGAATGTCATCATGCATCAAAGATCCATGACCTATTGATACATCCTCAAATCGGAGTCAATGATTTCAACGACATTGATGATGTTGGTCAACCCTCACGAAGAGTACATCTCGATGGAGAAAGTGGTCTTGAGACATCAACTGAGGATCACAACTGTTCCCGATATGTCAAGAAGCTCAAGGTGAAGAAGAAGAAAAGAGCAATGAACCGGCAGAAACATTCAGCAACCCCAGAGAAGAAGAAGAAGAACCACCTGAGGGCGGCGAGTACGAACCAGGAACTCCGATTGACGAGCCTCCTGGAGACGAGACTGACTTTGAAGATGATGGTCATGGTGCTCCTGAAGATGCCGCTGAAGGTGATGAAGATGACATCGAGATCGATGTTGTTGAAGGTGAATCTAGGGTTGCCAAAAGAGGAACACTCAAGAGAGAAGCTAATAGCCTGAATCACAAGTTGACCCACAGATACAAGAATCCATATTGCGACTCATGCATTCGAGCAAAGATGAAGCATTTCAAGACTCGTCGTGGTGCATACAAGAGGGAACTCAAGAAGTTTGGCGACCTCATTACCTTTGATGCGGTGGACACATCCAAAGTCCATGATGACGTGTTGGTCCTCGAGAAGGAAGTGTTGGTTATCAGAGACTGTTATACAGGAATCATTGGTGCTTATCCATCTGATCGAATGACCAAAGACGATGTAGTTAGAGCAGTGAAACAGTTCATCGGTGCCAAGAAGGTTAGACAGGCCTACTCTGATCATGCTCCTCAGTTCATTGAAGCTATGAATGAGATGAAGATACCAATTGATCATTCGTTACCTGGAAGACCTCAAACCAATTCAATTGCCGAAAGAACGAACCAATTTATTCTCACAGCTACTTCTACATGTCTTTTGGAAGCTGGATTACCACCTTGTTTCTGGAGAACAGCAATCCTTTGTGTATGTCATCTACTCAATGCGGAACCCAACGATGATGAATTGAGCGCTTGGTGCAAACTCCATGGGTCTGAGTTTGCTGGCAAACTCATTCCCTATGGTGCTCGTGTGAACTACAAGCCTCCGAAGACCAGAGAAGCAGGACAACTTCACAAGTTTGGGCCTGATTCTATTCCAGGAGTGTTTGCAGGGTATCACATTGGTCCAGGGATGCATTGGTCAAGACAATACAAAGTATGGCCTCTGAGTGAATTCGTACATCAAAATCTTGGTGATGATGCTAGCAAACCTGAACACCGTCTTCTCAAACCTCATTTGACTGAAAAGGTCGAGATGGTCACTCCATTGACATTTCCATGCAAGCAGGAATATGAGAGGGTGAACACCACATTGGAAGGGATGAAAGAAAGAGAAATCCTCGATGGCGATCCCTCCAAAGTGCCTCATGGAGATGACGAAGAACATGACCATGATGAAGATGATGATGAGCTTGATGACGGAGACGACGGTGGACCTGGACCAAGTGGTGGAAAAGTCTCAAAGAAGCCTCTTGATGACCCTGAGGATATCTTCGACAAAGACAAAGATCCAGAAGAGATGACCCTCCAGGAATTGATCGACGCCCAACCAGACCATTGGAAGAAGGGCAAAGCTGGAGATGGGAAGGTATACCTCAATGACGATGGTGAGAAGGTCAAGTTGAACGTCAAGGGTTACCCATACAAGATTGGAGATGATGGTAGACGAATGTTCAGGACGTCATTGCGTCCCAAAGGGACCTATTCTCCTGAAGAATGGCGCAAACTCTCTCAATCTGACCGGAATACCATCCTCAAAGCCGAGAAGAAGAAGTTGGAGAAGAAAGAGGCCGATGACAAAGCCAAAAGATTGGTCGAAGAAAAGAAGAAGAAGGCAACGAAGAAGGAGAAGAAAGATTCAAAGAAAGACAAGGACGAGCCAAAGTCCAAGGACGATGAAGGTGGTGATGAAAGTAAGAAGGATGACTCTCATTCAAAGTCAAAGAAATCCGATGCAGGTGTTGGTGAAGTTGTGAAGAACAAAATTACCTTACCTATCACATGTACAAGTACTTATCTTGATTTATACGACATAGTCGATGATGACGATGTACATGGAAGACGATATATTGATTGTCGAAAAGTGAAGAGGAATGCTGATGCTAGTCCATGTTCCGATGCTTCTACTGACGTCCCGGACGACGAGGAATATCTCACTGAATGGGATGAATGGTCGGAGGTCGAGAAAGGACGTGGCCCAAAAGCATCGTGGAGTGGTGAAGTTTGGAGCACATTGTCAGGTGAGATTTCGAGGTTTTCCATGGCTACGCCAGGAGAGTCGACAATGATCAAAAATGGCAAATGTGTGAACGTCAAGAACGTGAAGAACATAGCCACTGATGATGATGAATACATTCCATTCCCAACTATGCCGTGTACTTCTGCATCAAATCAAAGTCACCGAACCAAGATATCATCAGAAGGTCTTGGAAGCAAACTTTTCAATGCAATGGTTTCACGACCTGTGGGCAGAGCCGAGATTGAGTCTAACCCAAAGGCCAAAGAGGCAATGCTCAAGGAGTGGAAAGGCCTTCGTGATCAAGAGGTATTTGACTTTACAATGGTTCGTGAATACGACGATGTTGTTGCAGAGGCCAAGAAGAACAATAAGGAAGTACACATGGCCAGGGTCCATGGCATATGCGTGGAGAAGAACTACCAGCTGTCAGAAGACAATCCTGGACGAAAATTCAAGGGAAGAGGCGTTCTGCTAGGAAATCAGGTGAAGAATCAGCATTGGGAGGCAGCATTCTTCCAAGACTTGGGAAATTCCCCTGCTTCCTTTGAAGCCTCACGATGGGCAGATTTTTTCGGTTGTCTTCCTGGGCACTCCGTCAAGTTGGCAGATGCGATTCAGGCTTACATCCAGGCTAAGTTGAAGGGACCTTTGTGTTGGGTGGAGTTACCCACTGATGCATGGCCGCCGGAGATACAGTATTGGAAGTTCCGTCGCCCTGTCGTAAGACTCGACAAAGCCCTGTACGGACACCCTGATTCAGGCACGATGTGGGAACAACATTGTGACAAGAAAGTTCAAGAAATTGGTTTTAAGCCCATTGGTGAGGAATGGCCTTCTATGTATTTTCATGATGAGCTCAAATTGCTGTTGGTAATCTATGTGGATGACCTTAAGCTTGCTGGGCCCTCCGAAAATCTGGCCAAAGGTTGGGATATGCTGCGCACTGTTCTGCGCATTGAACCCGAAACCGATCTGGGACTTTACTTAGGATGTGTTTTATCCCAAGGTGAGACCCAATTGCATAACGGTAAGAAAGTCAAGACCATAACTTATAACATGGAAGGATTGTTAAAGTTATCGGTGGAAAAGTATCTTGACATCATTGGCAAGGACACAAAATTGAAAAAGGTATCAACGCCGAGCCTTCCAGAGGAAACGAAAAGCAGCCCGTATCGAGCTCCTTCCGATGGAAAACGCAAAGTTGAGTGTCCTTGGTGTGCACATTCCTTCGATCCAGATATGCCTGCTCTCTCTGAGACTGGCAACTCATGTCCTGGCCAAGACAGTGAGACGCTGAGCCGTGGGAATCTAGCTCCGCATGCAGCTAGTGTGCTTATGAAGCTGCTTTATGCAGCCCGCATTGCGCGGTTTGACCTGTTGAGATCCATCAATGCATTAGCACGTAATGTGACTAAATGGACGAAGGATGATGACGCCCGTCTTCATCACCTAATGTGTTATGTTAATTCCACATTGTCCCTCAAAATGATAGGATGGGTCGGAGACAAAATTGAAGATTTATCATTAGGACTATTTGCAGATGCGGATTTCGCTGGATGTGCCCAATCCTTGAGATCAACTTCAGGATCGCACTTACAAGTCCAAGGTAAGTTCACAAGATTCCCACTTGCTGGTGGAAGTAAGCGACAAGGGTGTGTTAGTCATTCTACCCCCGAAGCTGAAATTGTGGCTGCAGATACTGCACTTAGGACTCTAGGAATCCCCGCATTAAGTCTGTGGAAAGTCTTAGCCAAAGTTTTTCCTCAACTCCTGTTTCATGACGATAATCAAGGTATGATTGGTGTTGTCAGATCAGGACGGAATCCAACCATGCGTCATTTGGAGCGCACACATGGTATTTCCATTGCCTCCATGCATGAACATTTCCAAAAGGATCATTTTGTATTGATCTATGAAATTACAGCCAAAATGGCAGCCGATATCCATACTAAAGGATTCAAGAATCCCATGGCATGGAAGAAAGCTTGTATGCTAATCAACTTGTTGGAACCTCAGGACTTGCAGAGTAAAGAAGTCTTAGACATGTTGCAGCCAAGCACCGATGTCGATATGACTACTCGACAAGTTTTCCAATCCAAAACCGAGGATATCCCAAACTTCCCATACACGGAAACCCCTATTTTGCCAAAAGAAGTGTATAGGAAGGGTTTGACTAGTAAAGAGAAGCTACAATACTTGCCAGGTATGGATCCCATTTTTGTCGTCAAGCAACCGGTGTTTTATCGTCCTAGGCCGCCCGGCCTGATTGTGCCGCCAGATGTATTGAGATCCACATGGGTTCTTCTCAATGGTACCTGGACAAAGGTCGAACACCGTGCATCTCCACCCGAGCAGGCCATCAGATTTGATAAGTGGGTTGAACGAGCGTGTTTTCAGTATCATTCGCCTAACAAGCAGCCGTTGATCCCGGACACTGTTTCACAATCCGTTTCAACGACCTCAACCCACCGGGTGATGTCGTCAAAGCACGTGCATGCCCCGCCTGCCCACTCGAGATCACTACGTGACTCGTGTGCGTCAACACAACATGACCGTGTACAGCATCTGACCGATTCACCAATGCTGATGTTCTCGGTTGATGCCTTGTTTTTAGATGCACAGACATCACCGTCTCAACACCCGAAATCCATTCACCAGTGCCTTCAGCCAGCCACACGTGTGATCAATACGCTTATGCGCCTTGTTCATGGGGGGAGTGAGGGTGAAGGATGTAGTGAGGGTGAAGGAAAGGGACACCTACAGTCCACTTCAACACCTGGCCTATGTCATACGCATCCGGAATTGGACATCAATGATAACATTCCGTTTGTAAAATCCACCCGAAAATCCCAAGTGTTAGGTAAGAAAAATGAAGACCATTGGCAGTGGGATGGGAAAGAGACATTGATCCGAATTCACAAAACGCCAAGAAGGCAAAACTTTGTACCACAGGATTGCGAAGACTGTCCTTGTGACCCTAGGATCATATGTGATGAGAGGGAAACTGAACAAAAGTTCAAAACCAATACTCGAGTGATCAAAGACATATGGAGATTCAAGGGCGACAATCATGAATCAACGAACAAGTTGAATGAATTTTGGACTGGAAAATCGACATTCAAGGTGCTCGCCAATGCTGAAGTGATCGATGGAGGTAAGAACTGTAAAGTGAGTCAGGGAGTAATCACGCTATGCACCAATTGCAATGACGTGAAAACTATTCCCATCACTGATGTTTTTGTCCCCTACCAATATCACGTTGAAGTAGGCAAACATGAGGTTGACCATCCTACAGTGTCGGTAATCCTTTGGAGAGAAAAGAAAAACAGAACTTTGGAATTTCAATTTTCCAAATCACCTTGTGACATGATGACGTCAAAGTATGCGAAGTTTTCCCTTGCAATCAATTTGATCGAAGTTCCTCAAGCAGTCCCATGCTTCGTCTTGTTATGTTCGGAAGAGAGAAACTGGTTTACGTTCTTGCAGAACAAAATGAAAGACGAAATGAAGTTTCATGTCGTGCCAATCACTGAAGATGACGACATGCTCTCTCCGTACGGAATCAGTAAAGCAAGGCGATGCCTTCGGACCAAACTTGATTCAGTGTTCTTTGCAGGTCCATGTACAGGCGGTTCACCATGGAACCGAATCAACCGATGGGTGAGCGAAGCAACAACACAACTCATCGAAGCAAAGAAGCAGATCTTCTGGGCGATGTGGGAAGTGTTTGCATCAGTGCTAAGTGAACTTATCAACATGGGATCACCAGCCTTGCTTGAGTTGCCTAGAGGTTGTGACTACTGGAAGGACCGTAGAATGACAGAACTTGTGGAAGGAACCGTATCTCATGAGCACAAATTTGATGGATGCATGTATGGCTTGAAATCACAATTCCAAGAGACTCCCAAACCAATCAAGAAACCATGGAAGATTGTCTCATGGGGGGTGTCTTTTCCGAAGCTTCATAGAAGATGCGATCGCCGTCATGACCATGCAGAGTGTGCCGGTAGGGAAACTCGCATTACTCAAGTTTACACTAAATGGATAGCCAAGATAATCATGAATGGAATCAATGATCATGTAATCAGGAATAGTCCATTTGTGAACGTCAGAGTGATGAAACGTTGGAAGCCGCTTGCATGTGATGAACAACTGAAAGCTGAAATGTCTCGTGATTCCGAGAATGTCCGCAGTCACCCAATCAAGTCGGTGGCAACATCCGTTTGTGCTACTCGAGAGCTCGACGCCATTGACCATTCGTTCGAGCGATCGCTACTGCACTGGTGCTTTTCGAGATTGACATCAACTTCGGTTCTTTCATCGTGGCACTTTTCATTTTCGTGTCTACTGCTTTCTGAATTCGACTCCGACTGGTTGTTACGAGACCTACGGTTCGTACAACTATTTTCGCTGTTCGAACAGTTGTCACGAGACCTACGGTCCGTGCGACTTTATTCTGTACAAAGCGGGATGGCCGATACACAGGATCTGAACTCAGTAGGGCAATTTGCCGGAAGCCGAATCACCGTTGCATTACGGGTGCTGAAGGGATTGTCCGAAGGGTCCATTGCAGCCAAGACTCCATCACCATTCCGAGACACCCGAGGTTCGAATTTTCGACTGATCTCAGATGAGGACACAGCCAACCAGTGGATTAGGTTTGGTATGCCGCCTGCAGTTGTCTACTCAGCATACTTTGCAAACTCCAGACACACCAGTGAAGCCACTGCACAAGCCCTGGAGGTAGCCTACAAGTTGTTGCAGAGAGCGCAGGACATCGAGAAGGGGTGTTCAGGATGGGAGTTTTTGTCAAAGGGATCGAGATTCGTGAAAGTCTTTGCAAGCAGATGCCCATTCGAAGATGCGACTGTGGGACGCTTCATGGACAAGGAGATCTATGACAGACTCGATGAGCTCTGGATCGTATTGTCCAAAGGACATTTTCCCGAACCTTTTGATGATCAAGCCACTGCAGCCGAAACTGAGGCGAAGATCCGAAGCATGAAGCAAATCTATCGAGGAACACCATCATTCAACACAGATCCGAGTGCCACATCATGGTTAGCTGTGACAAGGACAGCCGAGTACTTCAAAGTCATGGACGAGTTGACCAAGGTAAATCCGAAGTCTCCATCTGACAATGACAGCTATCGAAAAGCAATGAAGCACATGATTGAAGTCCAGATGAGGCACCTAGGACATGCACTGAGGTATCACAATGAGCAGAACCCATCAGATCAGATCATCTTGCAGGATGTGATGAAGGATGTAATTGCTTTTGAAACCAATCAGCCGAAAGGGAGGAGTGCAGCCCAGAACCATTTCTTGTGTTTGTTAGCCCTCGGCACGACACTTGAGAGACACAAGACCAGCGCCCGAGGAGATGGAAACTTGCCAAGAGTAGCAGAATTGTCCGAACTACAGTTCTCGATCCTCAAGGCCTTTGACATTCCTTTGGGAATCCTGATTGGGCATGGATACAACGTCTCAATTGCCGATGAAGGGGCCAGATATACCGAGAAAGAGAAACGTCATGCTTGCCATAGTTCCCTCAAAGATTTTACAACATCATTGACCGATACTCAAGCTGGAACAGGTGGCAACATGCACAATTTCGATGACTGGGACATCCCCCTGAACTTCAAAGATGGACGAAGACCCGACGAAGTTGACTTCTGGAACAATGAGGAGCCTTCATGGGTGAATGATGACACATCAACTGGACCCAGTGCCCAGAGTACATCCGCTCCTACGGAGGGATCACAGCCAAAGGCATCACAACAATCATCAAGTTCAAGCGTACAACCGAAGAAGATGCCAAGATCATCGACTGGCGGAGCCTCGTCTTCGTCGACCCATGCAGCTTTCCGATCTGGACCCGGAGCAACATCTCAAGGTCATGCTGAACCAGAAAGAGATAAGGATTGGATTCCAACTGAAGACTGGATGAAGAGAAAGAAACCTTCAACCGTGGAAGTGCGACTCCATGCTGCCGAGGACTATGCTCGTGAGGAACAGCGAATTGCATTCCTACGCTCTGGCAAGGATTTTGTACTTTCAATCGTAAAGGGCCCTCACACCACTCACAAGTATGGATCCAACTTGATCTGGAAACAGTATTTGAGAAGATTGACATTTCATGCTGCCTTGTCATTCAACATGCTGACAGAAGGTCAACTTGATTCCCACATGATTAATGAGAATGACTACGAATGGCTTAAGCTCTACCACTACATCATCACGACCACAGAGTTTGTCAGGTGCAAGGGATATCCAGTGACGGAGGTCCTAGCCATGTTGACATTGGGCATTGAAGAGACCGTGGAGGGCGAGATTCGAGCCAAGCTCAAGAAATTGGGAAACAAGATTGGACAGTTCATCATCGGGGAGCCTTGGTTAGACAAATGGGATGAATTGGGAGGACAAGTGAGAAACAACAAAGCTCTCATCTTGACGGATTTGACTTACCAAACGAGATCTAGTTCGAGAATCGTCAATGACATCGAGGCTGGACTTGACAACATGGGTCTTTCATCCATCAAGGTGTACCAACTTCCATATGAGTCTCTGGAGAAACCCGAGGACTTCTTGAAACTGGCAACGAATGCATTGACATTCCTACGATCCAACGCAAATGCATTTTCAAGTGCCACTGTTCACATTTGGATCTCTTTTGCAGCACTTTTCAGAGGACAAACTCGCATACTGATGCCAAATGCAGACTTCGTCACCAAATTGGCGGAGATCATCACTGAGATCAGCCAAGCAGCTCATCTTCCAATTTTCGTCAACATTCTGAGAGATGCCCGGTTTCTTGGGTCACAATCTTCAATTGTATCCATGGCCGAGGAGCTTGCAAGAATCTTGAAGGAAAAGGGCATTATTCACTCCACCAATGAAAGATTCTGGAAACAGATATATGCTTGTGGACGTGAACCTTTTTATTGGAAAGAAGGTGAAGGCAAGGAAGTCATTTGGGCTATGCTTGAAAAGTCATTGATGCGACAGAAAGTCTTCTTACATTGTGCAATGGATCATGATACAGTCCATGACCTGAATGAAGAATGTGTCCATGTGAAGAACACCGGATTTGACATTGAAACCATCAAACGATGCACAGAACATCCACGAGTTATTCCCAGCATTCGTGCTGGAGAAGTCACAGATGCTCAAGCTGGGTCAGCAAACATCATTGGAGGAATGAAACACATGAAGGATGCGGTCCAGAGGAGAGCATGGTCAGACATCCGACGAGGAGTATTCACCCCGGAGCCCCTGACAGATGTGGATGAGCATTGGGTCGAAGTAACCGAAGATTCCGAATTGATGTGCGATGTGTGCAAAGGATTTCACAAGAATGATTCGAGATTGAATACCTGCACTGAGAACCGCACAAGATGCCTGAATTGCGCAAGCAACTGGACAAGAGCGGCGATCTACGGTACTGATGACATTGGGATGGATGAATTTTCACAGGATGCAAGAGTAGCTGCAAGATTGCTCAACATCTACAATGAGTGCGTTGACTGGAGAGAGATGGAAGCCGAGAAGGACCTCCGTGGATTCCTGGTCACTGCGACACTTGCAATGCTTTCAGGATACAGGACTACAAGCGATGTGCTCAAGCAGGTATCACATCGAGGTGCCATCCGAATGCCTGCATACATGGTGAAAGGGAAATGCAGACGAGACCTGTTACCCCAGTTCACTGTACAACGTGAAACTCGAACAGAGGATTGCGGAGGCGGAATGCACCGAATGCGATGGTTTTACAGACTGCTTTGGGATGGTGGAAACGTCGCTTATCATGACTACATGAAGACCGTGCTGACCAAGGAGGAGATCGAATCAATGATCAATCCAACTGCAACAGCTGAGTATGTCGGCGACATTTTCGAATTCTGGCTTGGAATGCTTGATCTGGGTATTCAATTCCCTACTATGTTCGCTGGATGGGGGGCAAACCTTGACAGTTGCCTCGCAGGACTGGAAGAGTCGTTTTGGCTATTCAGCAGTTCATGTCGACCTACCGACACCATCAACACAAAGCGAAACCGATCCAGGAAAGCATACATCCCGCCGGTCGAGAATGACATGGTGATTACAATCTTGAAAGAAGCAGGAATTTTTGACCTACTCATGCAGAAGAAGATCACCAGAATGCCGGTGCTCCCAGAAGCCAACTACGATGACCACCCTGAAATGATTGAGGTCTCATCAAGCGATGAAGAGGTGGATGAAGTTGATGAACCTGATGAGGAGACCACGACGCCTACGGCGCGGGGCCCTCGAGCAGAACAAACTTCAGGAGAAACCGATGCCGGAGCTGGTGACATCGAGATTGAGGAGGAGGAAGATGGCATGGGGGGACAACCTTCAGAAGCGAAGAAGCGCCGAACCGAGGTGCGTGACATCCGTGATCGTTTTGAGAAGCTGATTTCAGATGCATTGGATGTTCAATATTGTTTCATTTGTGGTGGAAGGCATGGCATCGACGAATGTACTACACCAGATGATGAGAACATGAAGGACACCATATGGCGCATGAGGTTGATCATGGATCAGAAGTCCAAATCCCCATCATCATCCGAAAGATCCAAAGCTGCAACCAGAGGCAGAAAAGACAAGCTCCCAAAGAACGTCATGCCACGAGGAAAGCGTTGGGGAAGAACCAGATTCACTGAGAAAGAGGAAGTGACCAAGTGCTTCTACAGTCAGTCAGCCTTTATGTACGACATTGGTGATCGTGAAGAAGGAGGACAATACTTAGTGAATGGTGTCGAAGTCAACCCAATTAGCCGAGGTGTGAAGAATCGTCATGAGCTTGACTTGCTGATTGAGCGTGCGGCTGAGGAATCCCCGCCTGTTTTGCCGACCATTGAAGAGCTGAACGCTTGGAACCCCCTTGATCATGATGCTTATGTAAAATGGCTTATTGAAGAAAGAAAACAACGTGGAGACAACTGGAACTTCAAGTACATCCAACCATTTACACATGGCCACAACATTGGTACACTTCAACTTGCTCGCATTAATGGAGAAGAATATCTTGGAATGGGCTGGTGTAAAGTGCATCGATATGGCGAGAATGAGTGGATGGGCAACAAGTGGGAAAATCCGCAATGGATAGTCGAATTGTCGAAAAGATTCAATGCAGCGCTACGCCACTCCGTGGGTTGCGTCAAAGACAATCGAAATCACCGTGGACTACCATGCGACGAGGCAGGTTGGGTCAATGTTGAGTCGATCTTGAAGTACGATGCCATTTGGAAAGACCAACACACATTGGCTGGAACGACCTACGTCAATTATCCGATACTTGTTGAGAGGTGGAACAATTTCCAGAGAGTGATCTTCACTGAGTACAAGCAAACGAAGAGAATCCGAGCACAAGTGCTAGGACTCAAGGTCACGAAAGGTGAGTTGGAACAAATTATGAACAACTTCAATGATGGATTGACCTCTAGACTTGATCGACAAACACTGAGGTTGGAGATCGGCACAGCAGATCGAGAGATTTGGCTTTGGCCGGTGGCAATCCGTGCCCCTATGGCGCATTCAAGAGTTCAAGGCGGTGTGCACATTGAAGACAAGAAGACTTCATATCAGATGAACCCTGGAGTAGGATACACTCTTGGAGGAGGATTTCATTGCACCACATTTGACAACATCGCTCAAATCTTCAGAGAAGGACTACGTCCAGGAGGAGGAGGCGACCGCATCAATACGTTCTTCGTGCCATTCGCACCATGGGACGTGAGAAGTCAGATGGTGCTGAGATTCAGGAAGATTGAACAGACTGATCTTGTCTACATCTACATCACGTACGATTCCATCGCCAAGTTCTCCCCTCGATTATCAGCAGACGGACACATTTTGGTCCAAGAAACAATTCCATTCGAATCATTCGATGCAGTTTGGTATTACGACTGGAGAGAAAAGGACTACTACCGTCTCATGATCACGAAGGGAAGAGATCAACTTGTTCTTTCTGTGCAAGGTGCAAAGAGGGTGGCCACCATTGAACGATTTGACAAGCTCATTGGAAACATTGTGCCTGAAGAATCATCACCCGATCTAGACGAACTTCGAAAACTTGTCGATATCAGGACCGGTCACTTCAGTCATACTCACAGATTGTTCCCTGGACATCCGGAGTGGAATGATGCAATTTCATTATTAAAGAGTTTTCGCTTGATTGGGGTTCCCAAAATGAATGGGGTTCCCAAGGCTGGGGGCCTCATAGCATTCCAGCATGCACAGGCCATGCTGCCACATAGCCAATCACATGGGCACAGGTTGCCTGCTGCTCAGCACTGCGCCAATTTATTGGCATCATTCACACAGGATGGGCAGAGCGGGCTCGAAGGCTAAAATAGGAGACATGGGGTGAGAGGGTGAGGTGTTGTGTGACTGGCTGTAACTTGAAAGAAGTATAAAGAAGCGAGGCTACAACCAAGGCAGTAGCCACAGCACAGCATGACACCTGGGGTGAGGCGCTGCATGACTTTGAGAAGCCAAGCCACATGAATGAAGAAGGCGCTCCACAGCACATCATATTCTACACAATGCGGAAGTTTCCATGATAAAAAATCATCTTCTAAACAATGCGGAAGTTTCTGGTTCTCAGGAAAACGACAAGGGAATCATGATGGAAAACAACAGATTGTTACATAGTTGTTTGTCACATCCTTAGCATCCCTCGAACCACCCAAAGGATATAAATAACATTTGGGAAATTCCGGTTTTCGATACCACTATGTGTGTGTGTGGGTGTTATTTAAACTTTTTTTGGAAACATGGTTTTTGATAAGGGCTGGGTTGTTTCCTAGTTTGGGAAACCGTTTGCTTACATTCCATCAACACAGCTTGTCACATTGCCGTGCTCTGATGGCTAGCTCTCTCAGTGTAGGGACGTCCGGAAGGTTTGGAATCAGTTTCAACTTCAGTTGTTAATCACACCACCAAATGGTTTCAAAACAATTTCATGTTCAGTTGGCAAATACCCCAGCACCATATGGTGTCAAAACAGCTTCATGTTTTAATCACAACATCTATTACATTTTGATTGTTGTTTGCGCACCTCAGGGTTTCAACATGTTTCGAAACTATGATGGTTGGTACTGATGGCCGACGGGGCGCTACCATCCGTCGATGCCCTCAGTGATTCGGACAGCGCCAGGGATGTGGACAAACCAGTGAAGGCCAAAAGGGCCAAGGCCAAAGGGATTAAACCAAAAAAAAGTGACCCTCCTGTTGACTGCGAGACCCGTTTGCGTGCCACTTTGGCAAGAAAATGTGCTTGCAAAGCAAAAAACTGTTTTGCGCAATTTCTTCCGGATGATGATTTTAGAGAGTTTCACAAGTTTCGCTCAGACTGGGCGTCGTTTCACAAATTGGACCAGGACAAATTTGTGACTGGGTTGGATTCAGGAATTCAGGAGTGTTTTTTTTCTTAGAATGCCCAAGTTTGGCCACATTCAGGGGGTTGTCTGTCAAGTGTGCATGTGTCTTTGGATTGCGGCCCTCAGGCTCTGGACACGTTTCGTGAGCAACTGGAGTCAAGCTCAAGCTCTTGGACCTTTCTTGGCAAAGAGGTCTGCCTGAAATCGTGGAAAGTGTTGCATGGCATGGGTGACTAGGCAGCAAAAAACCAACAACAAATTTATATGTCTTGGTGATGGGAAACATGCAAATTATTTTGGAAAAAACGTTTTTCAAGCCACAAAAAAAATTTAACAGGTTCCAGACGTTTCTCAAAGCTGAAGCAAGCAG
This sequence comes from Cladocopium goreaui, assembly GCA_947184155.2. Classification (NCBI taxonomy): domain Eukaryota; class Dinophyceae; order Suessiales; family Symbiodiniaceae; genus Cladocopium; species Cladocopium goreaui. The sequence goes on along the minus strand of CAMXCT020006639.1, from coordinate 14,834 downwards.
CATCCAGTGGCGACCTTGCTCCCCCAGTGGACATTCGATATTTAGCAAAGCCTTTGTCGGCACAAAATTCGGAGGCAAAGTCGTCGGCTTCTTCATTTTTGATGCAGGTGTATGAAAGTGTTGCAGAAACACTTCCTGACTACAGGGATGAAACATTTGATGTGGATACCACCCTGGTTACTTTAAAGGAGGACATCACTGAGAACAAGGATCCTTATGCAGAGCAATTAGACAGGGGCTTGGGGCCAAACTGCCATTCCCCTTCGCAAAAAGTTGGGCCGAATGCCAAAAATCCAAAACTCCGAAAGAAAAAAACATCTCAAATTGAATCCGAAGCGCAGACCAGAAACAGGAGGTTTGTATGAGGAGAAGTGGCTCCCCCCTGGGCAGATGAAGGACATATGGGAGCAATACAGGCATGCAAATCAAGGTGCAGGCTACGCGTCATTCACCACTTTTTGGAGGGTACCTTGATTTGATTTCAACAAGTGGTTCCTGTAGTAGTCAAGCAGTTTTTCGCGCTTCATTTGCCAAATTATCAGTAAGCAGGTGGCAGTTCTTAGTAATATTTTGGGTTTTTTAATTAATGGATTGTCAGTATTCAGTGGGTGAGGTATGGTTACAAGAGTTCCCTTTCTTGAAGTTTCGGCCTCTTCGACAACACCCAGAATGCGCCACCTGCATCAAATTCAAGTGTCTTCTTAGAAGTTTGGGCCACCATCTTGTCGCTCGACAAAAGCAGTTGGAAGAATACCATCAGCATCTAGATTCCCAATACCAAGATCGTCTCACATATTGGTCGCATCGTGGCCATAGCAGAACCAGAGGGTCCAGCTGCACCCTGATCATTGACGGAATGGACCAATCCAAATTCTGTTATCCACGACATCGCTGTCTCAAAAGTAAGGAGTTCGCAAGCTTTCAAAGACCAAAGGCCCATATAGTGGGAGTTCTGATTCATGGGCGTGCAATTCTCTTCTCTGTTTCCGAGCCCGATGTGCACAAAGATGCTTCGACCCATGTCGAGCTTCTAGCTCACGCCCTGACAATTCTCGCGCAGCAAGGCGAATGTTTGCGCGAACTTTCGCTACGCGTACAATGCGACAACACCCCCCGCGAAGTCAAAAACAACGTTGTGACAGGTTTTCTCACAACACTTGTTTCCAAAGGAATCTTTGTTCTAAGGTTAGTGGTCAAACTTTTCGCTGATTTCCCCGGGTTAAAATGATGTTGATTGTCGTTTAAAATTAATTTAATGTAAGTCAAAGCGCCCAGTGAGATCTATATGAGTTGGCCCCTGTGCTGTGCTGAGCCCAGGTATCATCAAAGAGGCTTGCCTTTCCAGTTTGAGAAGTGGGCATTCCCACGAAGACGTGGACCAAACATTTGGGCGACTTGCCAGTTTCCTTGTCAAACGGGGCCATAGCTGTGAAACACCAGATGATTTCCAGCAAGTCATCAAGCAGTTCTTACAGGAATCTGTGTTTCCGCATGAACCTCCGTCCAACCGATATTGCGTGAAGTTGGATCAAACAAGGGACTGGTCATTTGGCATTACTCATGGACATTTTTCCCCAATGTTTAACCCAGCCCATCAATTTTTTGGACAGTGGCTGACCAAGCCGTAGTGACCATGGCCGTAGTAAGTTCCGCGGTGTTGTCCAGGAAAGCATTTCTTGCCCAAGCAGTGCCCATCCACTTGAAAGGCATCGGTGGGCCTGGTGCGCCGCATGAGTTTTTGTTTCAGAGGCGATGCAACACTGGCTACTTAGATCAACTTGGACCAGTGCGTGATAGGCGGCCATTTCAACAGTTTATATATATTCCCAAATATATTATCTTTATATTATATATAATGTGAAACCGCATCCCAGGCTTGAGCCGGGAGATGATTTCGGACACTTTCTCTAGGCTGGAGCCCAGTGAGGAAGGTGCAGATGATGTCATCCTGAGGTCGCTTGCATTGATTGCGAGATGTTGGCAATCTTAAGCGCTGTAATTTTTCAAGTTTTGCTGTTGGGTTGAGGTTTTGGTCGCCCCAGGTGCCTTCGAAAGATAACAGTTGGATGACCAAGATTGATTTTTGACCTGCTTGCCCAGGACCAAGCGCTGGATGCACGATAGAGATTATGGCAACACCATGCTGTTCTACCCTCAGAAGTGGTCTGCTGCTTTGCTACCATCTGGAGTGCCCGCAGGCAAGAATTAAAACCATGAAAATAGAGGAAAGCGGTTTGGAACCCATGTTCCTGTGTCCGTCATGATGCATGTTGAACACATCGGCCCTGCAGTCCTGAGCGAGAAGAAACCGCTTGGGCAGAGCTACCGCGACAACATTCTGAAGCACATTCCGTTGTTGAGGGACCCTCTTTACCAGTTGAACAAGGCAGCTGACCATCTTGAGAATTGGGTCCACGGGTTGTTGCCGCCGGCCCCATTGTTGGATGTATCTGCGTGACTCAGCACGCCTGGTTTGATCCCTAAGGAATGTTTATTTTTCGTTTTCATTTTTTGGACCAATGATCTTTGTTTGGGCAACAGTTCCTAGTAGAGCAAATCATGCCAAATCTAAGGTGTGTTTCAGACAGAAGAGCTGGCCTGGATTTGTCTGACAGGGCTCCATTTGTTGCGCAAACATTTGAAGCGTCCGAAAACAAACTAAAGTTGCTGGGCCGCCATCATGTTTACTACCTTATTTGTCATTATTATTAGTCATGCCAACGGCCAATTTTTTAAAGGGTTTCCATTTGTTCGGGCCGTGCTTGAGGCTTGAGCGCCCGAGCGGCAAGGCCAAAGTCATTGCAAACTATGCCAGGAAAGCCAAATCGAAGCTAGTCTTGGAAGCTGCTGCCAAGTCGTGGATCAATGGAGTCCCATGGGATGATGCATTACGAATTGCCAGAAACATGGCAGCGAGGGTAGAGGCACAAAGAAAGGGTAAAGGCCAAGGCAAAGGGCGAGGCAAGGGTCGCAGCTGAGAGCTGCCAGGGATTGTGCATGGTGTCAAACCTTGACAAATTTTCAACGCATGTGTTCCAAATGGTTCTGGAAATGGCCAGGCTATACTTTGGACAAACCCTTGCCAGCCCTTGCGGATCATTTTCGTTTTTGCATGCTTTTTATTCGTTTCGCAGCTGGGGAGTTAGCGTAAAAATTGTTTAGAAGGCGATAATTTCAACACATAGTGTGATAAGAATACAGCCACATTGCTTTGTTTCTCAGCACTGCTTCCCAGTTGCTGGCCAACAAACTGTGACTTGTGCAGGAACATCGCTAGGGTGCATAGACTACTATGATGATTCTGATTGCACACTGTAAAGCTAGCAGCTAGCTGTTGTTTAATCTGTGAAAGCGATGTTCTTGAGCGGCAGTGAACCTTGTTGGGTGACTTTGGCAATGCGGCTACAGCGATGCAACTGGTCTGGGTCTCAAACAGCGGCATTTCACATGCCACACAACGAACTCAAGATGCAAACTTCGATAGTTTTTGTTCCGGCGAAGGTTGCGCGAACTTCAGCGCATGGCTTCGTTGGCAGGCAGCAAGGGTTCCATTTGATGGTGAGCTTCAATTTGATTCGTGATCAAATCACAGGTTCATTTGGGCCCCAAAAAAGTTTGGAGCCAACATTTCCAGGTTACAGCAGGTGAGTTGCACACAGTGACAGGCTGAGACACAGAATTCAAAGGTATTCGGGCACATTTTTTCTAATCCAGCTTTGATTTGAAAAAGCGAAGGACAATGGAGGTCAAGGTCAAATCGAAATTCTTTATCAAAATTGATTTCATAATTTGCCCATGCAGACAGATGTCTTTTGCGGGAATGTCCCCTATTATGGTGTATTGAATGACGCATGATTCTTGACCATCTATATATATATATATATATACATTGGTCACTTCTACAATCCCATCCCTTCTGGATGTTTCTGTCAAGCGCCAGGTGCACAAGCTTCTTGCTACGTTTCAAGTGGAGTCCATGCCCTTCAGAGATTCAGGCCAGGACCTCAGGAGTGGAGCTAGTGGGGGATGGGGGGCATTTATTTGAGAGGCTGCTTGCTTTGAACTCGAGGCATTTTGCTTGGAGTGCGAATGTTGGCAGCTCATTTGTTTTCACCCACAGTCGCATCGATTGAGCCTTGACCTTTTTTGTTGAAGTCATAATGACTTGTGATGTGCGTGTGGTCGCAAGGTTCCCAGCCTGTGAAGCTGAGAGGGCCACAGTCTGAGACTAATCATTTCTTTCATGCTTCTGAGAAGTTTAGAGTGGTGTAGTTCCATTGTCGTTTCTGGGAATCGAGTTTCCGTATCATTAGTTTCAGAAAGGCCAAGAGCATGATCAATTTTGATTTGACCCTTGAGCATGAATCGTGAACAGAAATTTTGGCCCACGTTCAGCTAACTAAAGCGTTGGAGATGGGTGGATTGCTTCCTGCCGTCACTGCTCTGCCAGCAACCCAGCGGCTTTACAACTCTTGAGCTTCCATTGGTTTTTCAAGTTTCCCTTCAAACCTGCAGCAATTGGTCTTGCAAGTTTGACATCAACTTACCGTGTGGATGAATAAATTGCTGCAGGTCTGATGAAGAGATGGATCCAGCGCAGGATCCACAAGTAGCACCTGCCACCATTGCCCAGGAAAACACGAACCAGGGTTGCCCCAAGAGCCAGCGTAAGGCTTGCCTGTCACATGTGCTGTGAATAGAATTTCATGGGTAGTGAGATTTCCAATTTTATGGGAATCAGTGTGCGGGTAGGGCAGGGGTGCTTTGAGCCCTTCTTTCACGATGTTTCCAGCACAGTTCCTTAGCAACTTAACAACCTTCTTGACAAAACGCCCGCGAAGGTCAGAAAATCTTCCAAGAAAAAGATCCAGAAGGTCAATCTTGTGAAATACACAGCTAGCCTCAAGAAGAAGTTGAAGGTCGATGTCTCAAATGAGTTTTTTAGAGTGCGACGTGTAGCATCAGTTAACTGGTATATCCTGTTGTTTTTATTGTTGCTAAGTTACCTCCTCATGGCAGCATTGACCTGCTCGGGAATCTTCGCGCAGCTACCGTGCAGCTTTCACATGCGAATCCACTAAGCTTGAGGTGGCCGAGGCCTCAGTGACATCGTTGCATGTGACCTTGGGTTTGCTTTAAGGGGGTACCTTTTAGCCGAGTAGTCAAAAAACATGAAGCTGTAAGAATGCTAAGTTGCCCGGCAGGTCTGCAAGGTTTCTCCAGGAAAAAAAGCCAATGGCGCCAAGAAGTTTTCTGGCGTGAAGACATTTCGATCTTGGAGCACGCTGCGTCAAGCTCCAAGTCTTTTTCCATCAGCTGATTATCAATGGTCTGGTGATTTCAAACTTTGTTGAGGCGTGTTCTCCGCCACGACCAGTGTTGCCAAATCGGCAGTGTCGCGACGTGGGATCACAGTTCAATCCTTAATTTTTTTATCGAAGGTCATTGTTCACAATAAACAATGCTCACAGCAAAAACATTGTTCCCAGGACTTGGCCAACCAAATTTTCCACAGTGAAAGCTACCAAGAGGACATCAAACGCAAGGGTGTGGCAGCTGGCTCCTACTTGACGGCGTCAGCCGGGGAATACTTCCAAGGTGTGGCTGCAACCAAGGGTGCAATCAGGTGATTCTCACGCATTGCCAGGTCTCCCGACCGGCTGGACGGCGCCAACAGCGGGAGCTGTGAACCCTTCTGTTTTGAATAAGTTCAGTCAGTGGAGCTTGCCGGACTGCTTAATCTCATTTGAAGACTAGTGAAGTGTCATTGGGTTGTCTTGATCTTAAGGTTAAATGTGTCATGGTCTCAAGCAACGGCCAGGGATTCCTGTCACGCTTTCAGGACTCCCAGAAGATCTTGTGCGTGTCCTTGTTTGCTGGCATCGGCGGTATGGAAATCGGAGTGTGCCCGTTGGGGCCCCAAGGTTTTTTCAGCTATGATATCGCAACTAAACATGAATCATTTTTTGCATTCCTTGGCATTATTGACCCTTCGTCTCCCTTGCCACTTCGTGGCCATCAAGCTCAAGTGACAAAATGCTATATGATTAATGTGGTGGTTCTGTTTCGTCTTTCAGTGGCCGCCAGAGCCATGGAGTTGCAAACAGTTTCAACTGTTGGCATCAACCAAATCCGGAGCCATGTTCGCAAAAAGTTAAAGGCTTCTTGCAAATCACAAGTCAATGCCAGTCGCTTTTGTTTCAAGGACCTCATGATGACTCGGCTACGCACCCAACATGTCTGTTTTTCAGCCGGGACCACACTAAGGGTGCCACGTGGAGTTCAAGTCTGGTGCAGATGGCATGGAGACGTGTGCCTACGGCGATGTTTCATTACCAGCTTTTTTTTGGCTATTCCTATACTACATCACCTTGGCAATCTGTTGCTTACAAAAAGGGTTTAGAGCTATGCCAGTATGTTTAGCAACTGCATACAACAAACCCTTCAGGTGGACATGGAATTGGACACTGAAAATGTGGGTCAGAAACGTCGATGCCAACAACACAGACCCCGTTGACCATGGCTGTTTTGAAGCCTTACCCAGTGTGCCTTGGTGGCTTTTTTGTGTTGGCGTATCTGTTCTTTACTCGCTTCAATGGATGATTTCGCTACTGATTTCTCCAGCCTTGTCGTTCCAGCATGCCGTTTGAGGACAAGCTGCCCAGCATGCCGCCAGAGAGCCAGAACCAGCCGCCTCAGAAGCGCAGGAAATGACATGACAGAAAAAGGTTATGGTGTTGCAGCTTTGCAAATTCGGAGCTGATACCAGAACCCATTCTCAACCCCATGAAATAGCGCCATGTCGGCCCTATCCAGAACATATCAAATCCACCATATTTCATACTGAGGGGAGGGGATTATTTAGTGCATCATATTTCGGTGCTTTGTGCAAATTGAACCAGCTGCGCTAAAGGTGGCTGAAACCTGTTGCTTTTGCCAGGGACTAAGTGACACCATGACCCCTTAGAGTTGCATTCAGCTTGCCAATGAGCGCCAGTGTGAATCAAAAAATGAAAGTTCAAATTGTTTGGAGCACAGTGCGCATGGCACATGTTTGGTCCCAGGTAGAAGCAAGCAAGGAGTGCCAAACTGTGTTGGCTGCAAGAATGGCCGAGGGTTCTTTGCCATCATGTACTATCATTGATGATGTTGTTGACTACCGCCCTTCGGGGGCTGCGCTAGAAGCCGCAGCTCTCACTGCGGGATTTCCCTGCCAGGCCCGATCTGTGCATGTTAAGTAAGGTCCCAATTGTTTAGTGAAATCACGCAATCCTTATTGCAGTTGCCCCCCTTCACCGTGCCTGCAGGGTGTCTCCCAGGCAGGGAATCAAGGTGGACTTCGCGATCCTCGATCCAACCTTGTCAGAGAAACATTCAAAGTTTTTGATCGGCTTCCAAAAGCGTGACAGCCTTACAGCCTGAATCTGCAATCCAATCGAAATGCAAAAGATTCATGTTTTTCAATCAAAGCAAGACAGCTGAAAGTAGATTTTGCAAACAGGAAGATGCTGCTGCTAGAAAATGTAGCAGCACTGCTGAGCACCAATGACGAGTGTCGAAAGCTGTTCAACTTCATAGTGAAGGAGAGTTAATGCGCCACCCTGCGCCAATCATTACACAGTTGTGAGACCAGTCTGTCAACAGTTTCAACTGGTGGGTTTTCCTAGCCTTAACTTGATAGGAGTGTCGAGTCCGCGGATTGACTTTGTCGTGGACATCAAACCGATTGAGCAACGTTGGTTTGCCGGTCTGGGTCCAAGCCTGGAACAGCTCAGGAGCGATGTCAAACTTGTTTTCAGTCGCTGCCTGTCCAAAGGCTGGACGATGCAGGGTGTTTCTGGTCGCAATCCGTGATGGCGCTTTGGATGCCTTGCCGGACCTGTGTTTCAACTTACTGACTACCAACTTGTGGGCCCAACTGAAAGATGCACAAGTGTCCGCAAAGTAGGTGCCTCTCTTTTACCCTCACAGGAAACGGTCGTGTTTTACATTGTGTTTCACTCTTTGCATCTTTTTACTGTGAAGTTAACTTCATGAAATATACCACGCACAAAACTAAAGTACACCCATGGTGAAATGTCCTATGAAATTTAATGCATGGATCATGTCACCTTATTTGTTGCTCACCGTTGTTTGGCTAGTTGTGGGTGGGGGGTTTTGCCCAATTTCGCTCTGATGTTGTTTGTTCATTCACCCAACCCACCATTTGAACAAAAGACAGCGCATGTGTCGTTTTCATAGCCGCACCCGTGCATAGTTCGTAAATATCATCGCATATTTCTCAGGTCCGTGCCGCCAGAAGAGTCAGCACCAAACTATCTATATAAACATTTCCCAATGCAAAAAAATAAGATGCAGCTGCTGAGGAAGTTTCAGCCCAAAAATACATCCAAATGAAGTAACATTTATTAGACACATTATTGGTACCCGTAGGCCCAACATGTCTATCAAATGACGCAGCATCAAGCTATAATAGCATATTCTTCATTTAGCACCTCGCATCATGCACCAGACAAGCATCCACCCAACACCCTTGACAGTCAGACAAATTAAGCCCAATGCAAGCCCAGGCAAACGTCCTTAGTAGGCATTGAAGAACATCAACATGAAAGATATTTCACGGAAGAGTTGCGTGTGCATAGATTTTTTGGGACGTATGACATGTGTGGCAAAATCGATGCAAAGATGAAGGCGTTAGCTGAAGCATCAAAAAACCCGCGTTTTTCAGCGTCATGCAACCAGAAACATATTCAGTCGAAACATATCGACATTTAGTTTCCCTACCAGTTTCTCGGAAGTTTGACAAAGAACTTCAGCTTCCCCTTTTCTTCGGTGAAACAGAGCGATCAAGACGGGAAACCCACGCATAGAATCGAAGCACAGCAGCCCAGAATCTTAGGGACCCTTTGCAAGCGGGGGCTTTCCACTTTGAATTTGAACAGGTAATTTTTTGGGCCCATGCCACTGAGTACCCCCAAAATAAGAAGCCTCTTGCCACGCGCGCGCACGTGATCCAACAAGACAAAAATAGAGCGTAGCGTAAATTTCCCAATTTGCCTTCGAAACAAAGATCTGGATGGCCAAAGACATCTTCCATTTAATATGGCCCCGTACATTTTTTCCATTTTTGTTGGGTCTTACACGGAATCTATCATCACTACCTGCTTAGCGGCTTAAGGACCCACCGGGACGCCAAAAATGTGAAGTACAATAACCCACTAATCCCAACGTATACCCTACATTATGTATTTTGATCTTTTTAATAATAAATATAAATAATATACAAATATATAGAGTACCCCCGCGAGTTTCTTCTACAAAATCCTAACCGTTGGGGGTTGTGCAAGGGATTTTTTCGGGTGAACCCAAACATAAACTTATAGTTTAAAGTTTAGACACTTAACACAATTTCCATTGAAAAGGGTCCTTGGTGTGAAAGGGGTCCGCGCGCGCGCGCGCCAAAAAGGTCCCAAAATTGAAGCCATTTTGGCGCGCGCGCGCGGACCCCTTTCAAGGGAAATCTTGTTACTTGCTGAGCTAGAGATGAACACTCAATGGAAGGCCCGGCATGGCCCCAACATAGCCCCAATGCTGTTCTTGGCCCAAAATAGGCTCGACATAGTAGGCAAAAAATGGGCCCGGCTCAACATATCCATTTTGGGAACACCATGCGCTTCCGTTTTGGGAGCACTGTGGGCTCCAATTTGGGGCCCCTATGCGCTCCCCGTTTTGGGAGAGTCATGGGCTCGATTTTGGGAACACTTTCGGCTCCATTTTGGGACCACTATGCGCTTCCGTTTTGGGAGCATTTTGGGCTTAGGGGGTATGATGGTTAAAAGCATTGCACTAAATTGCAAAATTTGACCGTCCTTACTAAGTAACCGTTTGCCAGCAAGGACGGTCAAATTTTGCAATTTAGTGCAATGCTTTTAACCATCATACCCCCTAAGCCCAAAATGCTCCCAAAACGGAAGCGCATAGTGGTCCCAAAATGGAGCCGAAAGTGTTCCCAAAATCGAGCCCATGACTAACAAAGGTGAAAGGTATCAGAAATTAGAGCGCACATCAATGCTTTCGATTTCTCTACCTGTCTACGTGGTCCACGCGCCTGACTGCGTGCAAACAGTTTTCCGTTTAAGAGCTTGAATCGTATGTGTGTTTGATGAAAAGTATTTTAAAAGTTAAAAGGGTGTCCGCTTATTTTTACCCATATTATTTCCACACCGGACCAAACGCCTACTATGATATGAAATCCCTGTTTGTAGGTATAACCTGAACAACTTTTCTGGATTAGATACAGGTACCTGACACAGAACCACCAATCACATTTAGGTAGCACGCCACTTGTTTGTGCTTGCCAAGAGAGTCAAACTTTACGTTCATTTGATTTTGCAGGACATGCCGCCGCTGGACTACTGGGCCAGTAAGCCTTGGAACCAAGAGTCTGAAGTGCCCATTCATGACATGTTGTGTGTCCAGAAGGGCGAGAATCACAAGAGCCGTATGACCATGCTAGGCAACATTGTTGTGCCTGCCCAAGCCTTCCTGGCCTTTTCAACTCTTGCCAGGATGGTCAAAGGGCAGTATGATATGTGATATATGCGATGCATTGTTGGGTCTTAACCTTTCCAATTAAATGCAGCCGGCTGAAAGTGGCTCCAAAGACGTGACAAGCTGGTTGGATGCCAGCCAACATTCTTTGGTTCATACGCGTTGTGAAAATCAGCAACCTAGCTATTAAGCTTGCAATACAAAGTGTCTCTTGCTTACACGCGGCAGCCTCTGAGTTTTGGCAAGGGCCCCAGGTTTCAGCTTGCATCCAAGTCGCGATCAATCTTTAATTCATGCTAGCTGCTAGCTGGTGACCAATCTACTCAAAGTGGCACAGCGGGACAAAAAGAGATGCAGTGAACATTTCAGATTTCAGTATTTGTCAAGCTGCTAAATTTATTATGCAATTTTTGCGCCATTAACGCTTTCCATGGGATATGTTGCAATAATAATATGTCATAAAAATTATAAGAAGCAACCGCTGGTTATGGTGGCACCGCCTCTGCTCTGAGGAGTAGAGGTGCCGCTCACGCCTGCAACAAAGTGTCCGGATGCACAGAGGTAAAATCTGGGAAGACAGCTAAATTTGACCAACTTGAAAAGAATGTCCAAGGTAGGTAGGTGCTCACTCATCATGCACCGTTTTTGCTGTGGTTGCCAAATCGAATTCTCTGAGGTGGAGGTGTTGCAAACACCTTGCGAGCGCCAGGGTCCCCAATGGTAGTGACAATTTGACAGAAAAAGTGCAAATACGAGAATTTTTCCGACCCAAAAAAAATGCCAAACATAGCGCCTGCGCACTGTTTTGCATTATTTCCAAATCCGCTTCTCTGAGGTGGACGTGTTGCGAAGATCTTGCCGGGGTCCCCAAACGGAAAAGGTGAAAATACGATATTTTTTTCCGACCCGAAAAAAATGCCAAACATAGCGCCTGCGCACTGTTTTGCATTATTTCCAAATCCGCTTCTCTGAGGTGGACGTGTTGCGAAGACCTTGCCGGGGTCCCCAAACGGAAAAAGTGAAAATACGATATTTTTTTCTGACCCGAAAAAAATGCCAAACATAGCGCCCGCACACTGTTTGGCATTATTTCCAAATCCGCTTCTATGAGGTGGACGTGTTGCGAAAACTTTGCCGGGGCCCCCAAAAGTACGGAAAAGTTGACAGGAAAAGTGAAATTTTGATAATTTTTTCCGACTCGGAAAAATTGTCAAACATAGCGCCCGCGCACTGTTTTGCAATTTTTCCAAATCGGCCCCGCAATACAAAATTTCCGAAAATTTCAAAAAGTCAAAAAATTTGGGTGCGGCATGGACATTTAAGGGGGCTGCTGTGGGGTAAGCTAGAAAAAATCAGGTACTACCTGCCACTGGCAGCTCTTTCAGGTAAACAACTGATTTAGTGATGGATCTGACCTCACATCCATCGCAAACAGCAGTGTTTATTAAGTTGTTTCCTGGATTGGCCCGAATTCAGTTCCAGCATGTTGGCATCCCAACACGCGATTTGGATTGGATGTGAGGTAGGATCCAATTCAAACGGCTGTCTGGGCTGATGATGCAGGTTAGTGATGGATTTCTCGTTTGGTCCTCAATTTTTTGCAGTGGGTGACGAATTTCATTTCAAAATGTCTATATGGGATGGTTGTTGCCAACATCCGTCACCTCTGTTGGTGAATACATGGGCTTGGGTGACGGATGTTGCCAACATCCGTCACCTCTGTTGGTGAATACATGGAATACATGGGCTTGGGTGACGGATGTTGCCAACATCCATCACCTCTGTTGGTGAATACATGGAATACATGGGCTTGGGTGACGGATTCTGCCGACATCCGTCACCTCTGTTGGTGAATATGTGGGCTTGGGTGACGGATGCTGCCAGCATCCGTCACCTCTGTTGGTCAAACATTGCTTGGGTGACGGATTCTGCCGACATCCGTCACCTCTGTTGGTGAATACATGGAATACATGGGCTTGGGTGACGGATGCTGGCAGCATCCGTCGCCTCGTGTGGTCAAACATTGCCTGGGTGACGGATTTTGCCGACTACTTTGTATGTGTGTGTGTGTTTCTCCAAGTTTTTGATGTGGAAAGCATCCGCCGAGGTGACGGATTGGGATGACGTCCAGCACCCAGAATATTGAGGTGACGTATGGCTTCACTTGCATGAAAATGACACGCCTTCACAGTATCAGTAGCACAAGAAAATGAAAGTGTGCTCAAAATGGAACACGAATCCATGACCATACATCACACATCCATGACCATTTAGAAGCTACACAGACTGACTGATTGACAGTGATGATTGTGGAATGCTGGTGCTTGCCCTTGTCGGTTCTTTCTCTTTTATTTGATGGCGTCGAATGTCGAACACCTACCCTATCCTATCCTGTCCTATCCTATCCTTTCCTATCCTGTCCTACCCTATCCTTTCGTATCCTATCCTGTCCTGTCCTATCCTATTATATATTAATCTTATCTTTTCTATTATCTTTCTATCTGTCTATTCCAATCTATCGATCTATCTACCGACCTATCTCTCTATCTATCAATCTCTCTATCTATCTCCTACCTATTTATCTATCTACTTAATCTATTTGTCTACCTAATTATCTGCCCTTGCATCCATCTATCTGCTTACTTGCCTACCTATCTACGATTCAGCAGTTTTGTGAAACTTCTTCAACAAGAAAGTTCACAGATCCAAAGCAACGAAATTCCGCGAGACTTCCTTAAAGGGTGTGCGAAATAAGAACATCGTATCTTGTAAGAACATGTGCGCGGATCTTGGCTTGCTGCCAGACCGTAAATTTGCAACCTTGTGCAAAGTGATGCCGTCCGAGGCTCTGCGGAGGTGTTGACTTTGAAATTTGCCCGGCTCTTGGAAGTTTTCCTGATTGAAAGTATGTTGAACAAACCAGGAAAAAAGTAGGAGACGCAACTTGACATGTCACAGCGGATGTTGCAAGCAGAGCCTTGATCACCAAGAGTGAAGAACATTATAGAGTGCAGTCAGCTGCTTGAGGTGTTTGGTGCATTGATGGGTAATTTGATGTTTTCAAATATAACCTGATGTTTTCATCCTGGCCAGCAAAGTGAACCTGTTGACATCTGATAGCATGCTCTCAGAAGAGAAGCCCAATTCAAAACTCCTTCATTCGAACTTCGAACATACCCCGTGCAGTTTAGTTTCTGCTCCTGCCATGCTGCATCAAGGTGCGGATCATTTCATTGGGAAAGTATTCGCTTTCCAGCAGTATAAGGTTTCACCATCTAGGCCAGAGGACACCATGGTCAGCCATGTCAATACGACATGCACGTTCATGTACACAAAAAGCCACCGGCATGGAAATCAACCAGATGTCACTTGCTTCGGATCCACGTGTGATTCCAAGACCGCTTCACCATCTTGCTGTGCTGTAGAATATTGATGCTTTCTCCCGTTGGCTGAGACTGGTTTTTTTGATGCATGAAAATCTCAGCGGCAAATTCTCGTGGCGCTCTGGCCAACACAGCTGACAGTGACGGTTCCAGCGTCGTGTGTGCGAGGAAACGGAATGGAGTGTGATCAGCCAGCTTCCGTTGTTCAGTTTTGATGTTTGAATTTCTTTCATGCGTTTCGACTTTAATTGTTCCTTTCCTGTTTGGTAGCTCACACAAGGCCACCATTGAGGCTGACATGTTTGTCTTAGGTTTGGGCTGGACTTGAGACATGTTTCTGCCATGCTCCAAGGATGTGACACATTCAGAGTCAGAGTACGATGAAATTAGCTGACTCAGGACGTCAAGTATCGGATTAAAATCATTTCTGATTTTATCCCATTGTTCTGTCATTGGAAATTTGTTCACAGTAGTCAGCACCCATGGCTTGCAAGTCTGCGCTGCTTTTGGATTATCATTGGTGCATGGAAATCTTGGAAGGGAGAAAGACATGGGAGATTCGCAACAAAGCGTGTCACAAACGAGAGAGAATTGCCTTGGCATGCACAGGCAAGACTTCGCCGACAGGTCAATGTCTTCTCATGGGAGAAGTTGATGTGACGAATTGTTTGGTTGTTGGCTGCAAGCGTGGCATGTTCGTTTCAGCCCCCGAAGAGTCAAACAACTACATGTTCCTGAAGCAGAATGTCAAGAAACACCAAATTAAAAAGGTGTGTGACTTTCCGATTTTGAAATCATATGAAACAATCTTTGCTTGGGTTGTTGCCAATCCAGAGCCCTACGCCATTCCCAAAGAGTTGGCTGTTAAGCCTGGGTGTGTAGTATGGGCCACCATTGCTT